>CAICTM010000061.1:10412-140254 GCA_903772945.1 Seminavis robusta | reverse complement strand
TCAAACTCAATTTTGTAGACATTTTTTTCCTCCCGTATGCACATTCAGCATGGTCGTGGTAGACTCTGAAGTGATCGCTGAGTTTGCATGTTTTTGGGTCAAGTCCTTGTTGGGACAGAAAAGCTTGAGGGCTTAGGAGTCTGTTTGGAAGGTCAGGATGAATAAGAACCTGCTCCCGTAATGACACAACATTTGCTTGTCTCATCCAAAGTTCCAATCAGTAGTGCCGATGTACTCGTTGCTCAGACCTCCAGCGATACCTTCCTAGGCATAATTGGTTCGGAAATCTTTCTGATGAATTTGGTCAACATCACTGAAAGTATTGGGGCAAGATAGGAACATCCACATATCAACAATAGCATGAAGATATATGGGCAATAAGAAGTGATTTGGGCAAAGGATTCTTAGAAGATTGGATGCGTTGTTGGAGAGACAGCATGTGTGGTTGCGTGAGACTGTGTGTCTTTCAGTTCTCACTGCATCTGATCGATAGCTTGAAGCTGTTTCTAAAGGCAAGTCACTGGGAGCTGGATTGATTGTGCACCAGCGACTGAGTTCCAATGACTCCAAGGATGGCCCATCAGCTTGTATTCTCGACAGGGTTCTGTTAGCCGAATTTGCGAGGAAGACTGTGTTGGAGTTGGGGGTTTAGAGAGATGACATAGGTGTCTATTAAGAGTAATTTATGTTTAGTAAGAGAGACCTCGGGACACAGTGTCCGAAGAATCATTTTTGGGAATTGACATAGTATGAGTCTGGGTCTGGATCGGGATCAAAATGTTTAGGCCGATTGAAGAGTGGAGAAGTTTGTGATGCAAGAGAAGCCCCTGAAGATCTTGATTAAAGCATGTAACAACCAAGAAAGAATACACACATCCGCACCAGGAGACCTTATAGTTCTAGAGGATATGGTGGGGAAAAAATATGGAGCAGAGACAACATAGCCATTTTAGCGGTGAGCTGAAAGAAAGGTTGCTCCGTCCAAGAATCAGGGCTAGACTTCGAAGTGTATTTGATAACTGTCTGCTTAGCAGACTATCTTCTCCCTGCAATACATGAGAAGAATAGACCTGGGGATAGAAGGGCATAAGTGGGGCAAAGAATAGGCAATGAGAATCACTGTTGCCAAGTGTGTTTGACTCTGCCAAGCAGTCACATGAAAGCCGCCATTGAGTGTAGCGAGAGAGCGGGGTCTCATCGAACTGGATCTACTGCTGCGTGTTGACCTGCATGGAATCACAATCATACCCAACATTGGGACTGGCAGTGTATAAACTCATCAGAGGCTGCAAAAGGGACATCACAGCGGACAATAGGTAATCCATGGCTGGAAGAAGCAAGTGTTCCACCAGCAGTGATTGGGCCGATGCTGGAGCAGCTGGTTGGGTGAGTGCTTGCCACCAGAAGAGGGTGCTTGTAAGGAAACTTGCGTGAACCCACAATGTTCACTGGTGAAATGAGCACTGTGCCTTTGGAGAACCTTACAAAGTTGCGACAGTATTTAGCACCACCTTCCCAACAACAGAAATGGTGTGTTAGGGCATCATCGGAAATGTTCTCCATTGGAGGATGGAAGCAATTGTCTTTAATAAGAGTTGTGAGTTTTGGAGTTGTTTCAGCACTCAGACCTTTGTTCCTTGGGAGCACCTCGCTGGGTGGGCGTTGGGACATGCTGGATCATTCTATGAGATCAGTAGCTCCACAATCACGCAGCGCTCCACGAGGAACGGGTACCGCCACCTAGGCTGACCCCTGTTCGATACTGGGTGAGACTCCAACTTTTGCTCAAATGCTTTTCAATTGCTTGCCTGTAAGGCTTTGGCCTGGGATTCCTTGGATCCAAGATGTTGGGCAGGCTCATATTTTCTGGTTGATGAGGACTCGATATAGGGCATCCAAGTCATTTCAAGTGTCGAGTGCTTCCAAATGTTTGTTCCCATAGTTGATTATCAAATCGTTGATGTCACTCTTGACAACAAGCTCATGGACTTTGGATCGAAAGTATGGACAACACAGACCAAGGAGACCTCTCAGACGATGTGCTGGTGTTCAGCATGGTCAAGGATAAGTTATCGAATCTCTTTGATCTCTGCTTGCATTCGAAACATACATGGAACTTTTCCCAGGGAACTTGTGATGGTCCAAGTGAGTAGCTTGGCTTTAAGGGTTTCAATTTACTGAAAGAAGGTCTGTATATTTTTGCAGAAGAGCCAAGAGAAGTTGAGGCCCATTGTGTTGGCTTAGAAATATGATTCAATTTCTTCCTGGAGGCATCGGTGCAGAATTTGAACAGCCTTTTCGACCAGGAAGGTTTGTTAAATCATACTGGCAAACAGGATGTTGCTTCAGAGTTCAAGAATCGATGAGTCCGACCCCATTGACTGTGAGTTCCTGATGCATTTTTCCTCATAGACTTGAACCTGTCCAGGAGCATGAACATGTTGATTTTATTATATGTTAGTATTAAGGTCTCCAACAACGCTGGAACCCTTCCTCTTCCATGCTCTGTCATCAAACTTTCAAAGGCGATGAGAGAGGCTAAAACATGGACCCAGAGGCATTTGACTCAGTCTGTCGAGGAGACTGGGGGAATCTTTCAGTCCTTTCTTGCATGCCAATTCGATAGCTGGGTGTTGTGTGATGTTTCAGATGGTCGTCACCATGGAAAACCCCTGAGGCATAGGGGTCTTTGAGGTTCTCTTTCCAGTCCATCTGAAGCCAGAATCCTGTCAGGCTCCAGTGGGTTGTATACCTCAACCGGCTTCTGAGCTTGGTCTTCTCTTTGGTTTTCCAATGTGCTGGAGGGCTCCTGGAATGAACTGCGGAATGTGCTGCAGTCATGGTTGGAGGATCAGATGGTGGGTGTTGGATCAGATTCAAAGAAGGCTTGTCTGAGCCTGTGGACTGAACAAGGATTGCGCTGGTAATGTGGTGCTGGCGGTGCTGTTGTTGAAGATGAAGATTTGCTGAGGCAGAGGAGCGTCGTCAAGGTCCATCAAGTGGGAATCAACAAAAGAGGAGCAATGGCTATGGCAATGGCGGTACCGCGGCAACAACAGGAGGAGCGGCAATAACAAGGATGCAGGGCGTGGTGGATTAATCCAGTCAATCGAGTCAATCGAAGGTGGAATTTATGAGCTTTACAACACTTCGAGTTGCTTGAATCCTTCAAACAACGACTGTTTGGAATTGACACGAGCTTGCGAATTCGCCTCGTTGAATGACATGAGAGAATCAATCGCGAGTTTTCGTACGGATCGATCGATTGCTCCGTACAATCCGTACCGTGGATCGAATCCTTCAAACGACAAACTGCAAGCCAGTTCGCTGCAAGACAAACCAAACGACCCAATTGCCGGTCCTGGGTAAGCAGGGACCAACTGCCGATTGATCAGCAACAACAACCGGAGCGATCTATCGCTCTCCCGCGTTGTGTTGTTCTTTACTGATGATACACGTACGTATCGGTGTACGTCGAGTTAATGAAAAAGTGAGGAACTTCACTCGAAGCATGACTCAGGTAATTTGAAACCGATAATAGAGGGTTGAAAAGTGAGGAAGATATAACACAAGCATGACTCGAGCCTAGACACACAAGCCGAGCTTATTATGCAGTCGGAGCTCATTTTTCGATGAATTCTGTTAACTCTGTTGTCGCGATCGATCGTCGTACGGAGATGAGCCTCAACAAGCGGCAGGGCTCTGCCGGTGATAGAGATAACAGTAGTAGCAGTAACAGTAACAGTAACAGTAACAGTAACAGTAACAGTAACAGTAGCGGCTCGTTAGCGCTGGTGATAGTAAAAGGTGACTCCTGCATGAGTCCACGTGATATATAGGATCCTCATTCGGGATTCGATCAACGAAAGGATGGGAAAGCAGAGATTGCTTTCGAGGCGAATCAAATGGTTTCCTTCATGGATTCGATCGTCAACAGGATAAAGAAGAGGGGTATCAAGAGATGAAAAGCTACAGATGAAGAGCGCAAGAGGAAACTCAGGACGTCTGCATTCAAGGAGTAGCGAAATCCATTGATAACCACAAGGGATAGACATATAGAAATAAGAATGAGTAAATCTCATAACCTCGACTGCTACCATGCGACAATACCTAATTGTGCATTGATTTAACTCTAGGATCTAAGAGAGTTAAAGTTTGTATTTCCAAATAAGTGAGCAGTTATTGATTATTTCTAGAATAAGCCTGCTAATTTAAAGCTGTAAAGTGAATTGTAATCTGTATCCCGTCGCATCTGTCAATGGCAAGTGTGCCAAATGTCTTGACTACAAAGGATGGTTACCCCAATGACACATTGAAGTCGTGACTGGGATGTGCTTCAACAATTGAAGAGACTTTTCGAAAGCTCTCAGTGTTCCAACAATGAGCACATCAAGAGCCACCAGGAAAAAGATAGGGCTATTGAGACCTTGCGACAAAGGCCCAACTCAATTGCAAAGCAGACAAGCTTGCCGGTGCCTTTATGGCTATCACACAAGGGAGTGGATCATACATTGGTTCTTCGGTTCCCCGTGAACCTGGCATAGTTCATCTTCCCGGCGGAGACCTGCACATACAAGGTGCCACGCACCCTGAGGGACCTACGCATGATCCCGCAGTGCTGCACAACACTGGTCAGAACAACACCATCGGGATGATCCACTCCAGATCTGATGATTGGACAGCCCATGGCAGGGCAGTCAAAGGCACGAGACAGAACACAACATGGTGAAGCTTTTGTTTAACATTCTTCCAGTGGGCAAAAGGGTCCACAAGTATGATGCCAAGTACGATCACCGGTGCCCACACTGTGGTGCGACAATGAAACAGCAGCACATCTCTACCTGTGCACTCATGAAGATCCAACACTGTGGAGGACAACCAGGCAGCAGGCTGTCAGCAAACAACTGCGCAAATGTATACTGATCCATCCCTGTTAGCCATTGCTTTGCAAGGGCTCGAGCGCTTCTTCGCAGGCAAGCATCTTTACCCATCTGAGTTCCAGAAAGGTATGATCAACTGGTCATCGACCAGAACCACATTGGGTGGAACAACTTCCTCAAGGGCCGATCTCCCAAATTGTGGACCAAGCACACATGGAGACTATCTCCATCATGTTCAAAAGCAATACATCCAAAGAAAAACGGTACCAATATGGACTACCAACTTGGCTCATCTCTTACTCCAACAATGGGTTCTACTGTGGGATGACCGCAATGCAGCAGGCATGGACGTGATAAACAGCAGCAGTGGATCAAGAAGCAGCAACAGCTTCAACGGGAAGTATAGCTTCTGTATGAGCATGCAGACCAGGTGCACTGTCTCTTGTCAACTCCAATTTTCAAAAGGCCACTAGAGGACCAAATGGAAATGGCACCATCCGATATCAACTCGCGCGCGCCACTTTCACACATTGCGGATGCCGTGCGTGAGCTCAAAGCATTAGTAGTGATGCCTCAAAAAGAAGCTAGCTCAGCGGATACTAATGGTACTCGACAGTCTAATCGCCATGAGGCTTCTAGTATCACCATAATGAGAATACAGTGGATACAAGGTTAATCTGCATGATTTATGATCTTTTGACTTATTTATCTCGGAGTGTTGACACTCCATTCAGCAATAGTGCAGCTAGTATCGTCTAGTGCTTGATGACAGCAGCAGCCACTGGTGCGGGTCCGGTTTGTGGTTGACCTTTCCCTTTAATATCTTGCGCTCGGTTTGTTCGAGTTTTTTAAACTTTCCCGGCTGAGGGGGCCAACTCTCTCCGCCCCAATGTTTGTGGGGGTTATCGGTTTAGGGTAGCGGCACGGTGGATAGTCGTACTCAGAGTAGCCTTAAAATAGAATTCTATTTACATCCATAGCTGTCATTGCATGGATCTGCCAATTCCTCCAAGGATTGGGTCCTCCCATATCCCAAAACAAAGCTTGATGTTCCATTGGCAAATATACCTCGGCAGTCTTGCTACCAGAGCCCTCAACCCCTTTAATTGTTTTTCCTGCTACGGTGGTCCCTGCAGGTATAAGGGTAGGGTTAGAATACAAATAAGTCAGCAAAAACTAAATAAGTATCCTAGGATGGTGCTTTTAAACCAGCTAAAGCTATTTACATGCATCCTAGTAGGGGGGTCTGCTTCTACCAGGAAAAACTATAAAGCTAGCAAAAGCTATATAACTAGTATTCTAGCTAGCTTGGGGTATCTGCTTCTAGCTTGCTTTGGGAATCTGCTTCTAGCTAGGGGATCTGCTTCTAGCTAGCTAAGCGCAAGTTAAGCACTAGCTAGCTAAGCACTACAGGTATCTGCTTCTAGCTAGCTAGCTAATAGGGGTATCTGCTTCTACACTGAAACCTTTCTGCCGAGGTTACACAGCTCCGCTGGCTTAAACGGTTTCTGTATGGTATGGAAGAGACTGAATGAGAAAAGTAATAAGCAGCTTACAATCCATAATTAAACTACTTTGGCTTGTCTTTGAAAATTTCTACGGGCTGTTCAGAGTCCACCATCTCATCCAGAGCCCACTTTGGCACTGCTGAATTGCTGATTGATTGATCAAGTGATTGTGAGAGAGTCAGACCTATTCTGGGCAGCCATTGCTACGAGCCCAATGCAGGACATCCAAATGACAATACCCAGCAGCATTGGAACAAGTCTGTTCATCCCAAGGACAACCATTGTTTCTGGCCCATATCAGGATTTCCAAATGACCACCTCGAGCTGCAGAAGCACATGTACTTTCATCCCATGGGCAACCATTGGTTCGGGCCCATTTCAAAACTTCCAAATGCCCATGTTCGGCAGCCCTGGAGCAAGTTTTTTCATCCCACGGGCAGCCATTGCTGTGAGCCCACTGCATAATTTTTAAGTGACCAGACTTAGCAGCATTGAAACAAGTCTGTTCATCCCAAGGACAACCATTGTTTCTGGCCCATACCAGGATTTCAAAATGACCGCGTTGAGCTGCAGAAGCACATGTACTTTCATCCCATGGGCAACCATTGTTTCTGGCCCATTTCAAAACTTCCCAATGGCCATTCTCGGCAGCCAGGCAGCAAGTTTTTTCATCCCACAGGCAGCCATTGCTGTGGGCCCACTGCAAGACTTCCAAATGATGATACTGAGCAGCACTGCAACAAGTCCATTCGTCCCAAGGGCAGCCATTGGTTCGGGCCCATTTCAATATTTCCAAATGACCACCCCGTGCAGCACCAGCACATGTCCATTCATCCCAAGGGCAACCATTGATTTGGGCCCATTTCAATGTTTCCAAATGTCCATTTTCAGCAGCATAATGACATGTCCATTCATCCCAAGGGCAACCACTGTTTCTGGCCCATTTCAAAACTTCCAAATGCCCATCGTAAGCAGCATAAGCACATATCCATTTATCCCAGGGGCAACCGTTGGTTTGGGCCCATTTCAAAGTTTCCAAATGCCCACCTTGAGCTGCAGAAGAGCATGTCTCTATATCCCAAGGGCAACCATTGGTTCTGGCCCACTGCAAGACTTCCAAATGACCCTGTTTAGCAGCACATGCACAAGTATTTTTATCCCATGGGCATCCATTGCTTCGGGCCCACTGCAAGACTTCTAGATGACCGTGTTCAGCAGCATTGGCACATGTCTGTTCATTCCAAGGGCAATGATTGTATCGGGCCCATTTCAGTATTTCGAAATGACCACCTAGAGCTGCAGAAGAGCAGGTGTGTTCATTCCAAGGGCAACCATTGTTTCTGCACCATTGCAGAACATCCAGATTACCACTTGTGGCAGCCGCAGCACATGTCAGTTCACCCAATGCAAATCCTTCGCTGCGAGCCCATTGCAAAACATCAAGATTTCCATAACAAGCAATTTTTGTACACACATTATGATCTTTTGGCATGCATTTGTCACATGGGTCATTTTGTTTGAATGTGTGCCAGTACTCTGCACATTCCACGCTGAAGAATGCTGCACTGAAGAATGTGTCCCTGCTGCTGGTTGGTGAGAGGGAGGAGGGTGCGAAGCCATGAGTCAGCCAGAATCTTGGCGGCTTATCCACAGTGTTGCAGTAGACCTTGTAGATCTTGTTCATGTGCTTGTTGACACATCCAATAAAGGCAAACTGCCCCATACCCAAAAAGGGAAGAATCTTCTTGATCCAGATGTCCTCTTGATTCCACAGATGTTCTGTCAATCGCTGAGCAGGAGGTGCCAGACTAGTGGAGGTAGAAGCGGATGCCATGTTGTTCTGATTCGACAAAGGCAGTTTTGAGGCAATACTATCTTTTGGTGTTCGAAGTGGTGCCGTGGGTGAGATTGTGGACTTTGTGTGTTCGCAGTCACTCAAAGTTGTCGACCGTGGAATCAAGTACCAGCAGCGTGGAACAGCACGCTACCTAGTTATCTTCACGTGGCAATCGTCTGTGAATTTATTGACAAGGAGGTTTAGAGTAGGGAGGTTTTCTACGGAAGCCAGCGAGGGCCAGCCTTAGGCAAGAAGAAGCAACCAGCGTGAGCATGGGAACATCGAATACTACACTCCAAATAAGTGCACGTATTGATCATTGTCACGAAGCGTGGAAAATGGCAGTCCAGCGTACGTCGCGCCGTGAAATGGGAGAAGCCACGCCACCGTCCTCAAACCGATAGCGTGAGAGCGGAGCACCCAACCCACCCATGGCTCAGTCAGACTACCAACCTGGCTGTGGTCTACGAGAAAGCTTCCCCCCAGATACGCTGCCAAAAAATAGGGGCACCTCGATCCAGCCTCCGACGATTTCGAACTTGTTGTTCCTTGGTGAAAGGACTGTCCCTACCGTGTGTCCGCAAAATGCTGACGACTTGAACGAAAACCTGTTCGCTATAAGATAATTAGTAGTGGTACAACTATTTTACTTTTCGTCGTCCCACTCATTCAATGGGTGGCGACGGATCCGGTTCTGCTTGGTCCTTCGGGTAGTCTACACTATCCCATCACCATCATTACCTTTGTTCCCATCTGAATCGGGTATTTCTTCGTTAGCATCTTCGTCGTCCCACGTCTCGCTTGCTGCTTTGTCCGAGTTGGAATCGTTCTCCGGTGGACTTTCTGACTCTGGAGTTGGCGGCGGCGACTCTGTTTTCGGCTCGGGTGTGGCTTCCTTTGTCTTCTTTGGCGGAGCAGACTCTTTCGCTGTCTCCGGCTCGTCGTCGGAGTCAGCTTCACTATCCGACACAGGTTTTTGCACCTTTTTAGCTTTTCTTTCATTCTCCGCAGCCTCCACTCGAGAGCTCGAATCCATTTCGCTGTCGGTCAAATCGGCGCTCTCATCCCCTTCTTCAATGGTAGAAGACCGTTTAATCGCTTCATCCTCAGACTCCGATTCTTCGTCTCCAGGCTTGGCAAAGGCTGCAAACATGGTGGTACTTTCTTCGGCAAACTCGCCCGACGATCCATCTTCGGACGCCCAAAACATGCTGTCGTCGAAGCGAGCCTCGGTGGTGATGGTATTATTGATGGAGCTCGGGGCCATGCTGTCATCGTTAATAGATGGCGGTGCCTCGAGTTCTTGAGGAATGTCGTTCGCATCTGGCATGTGTTTCAAAGTGGCAATGAGAATCAATTCGCGTTCAAAGAAGAGGTCCATCAACTCGTCAACATTATCCAATTCTTCCGGCGTCTTTTCTTCCACCAACTCTTCCACCTGTGCTCGATAGTGTTCATATTCTTGTCGTTCCGTCTTGGCATGCGGATCTTCCATACTCTTTTTCGACGAGGGAGCCTTTTCCTTGGCCAGCGGCCTTGTCGGCTCCTTTTCCCATGGATCGACATCGCTGTCATCGGGCATCGCACCGGTCATGTCGGACGCACAGATGATTGCCACCAAACAAAACACGATAATGGCAACGCCCACGCCAATTCCGATCATGTAGAATTCGTCGTATCCGCCTTCGTCGGCAATTTCTTGGGGTGATGGCGGCGGGGGTCCATTATCGGGCGGTGGAATGGGCAAGGAACCAAGAATCACCAAGGATGAATAAGGATCGATCACCTCCATGGTTTCATTGAGTAGACCTTGATCAATGGCCTCTTGAGTGTAGTTGGTATAATCGTCGATGGTGGTCATGTTGTGTTCACCGTCCAAGAGAAACAAGTCGTAGGAAGCAGTGACGTTGGCGCAGATCGCCGTGGAGGGATAGTTCTTGGGACATTTAGTGTCATTGAGAAAGTGAATAGTGGTAGTATCCAACACAATTTGCAAGCGTCGTCGTTGATGATAATCATAGTAATGATAATCCGGCAGTATCTCGTCTCCCCGTCGAAGGTACCGAGTGGCATTCGCTGCAGAGTCAGCTGTTGTCGTTGCGGTAGCATTCATATCATCTTCAGCCTCTTCCGTCGTCAATTCCCTCACCACGCGCTCCACAAAGATCGCATACGACTTTTGCAAGCCTTCAAAATCGGGACTGAGCATGACGACATCGGCCGTCAATTCGCGTAAATTGTACACTCGAAAATAGGATGGAATCGTGACCACTTGGGCTCCTTCCGGGGTACTGGGACGGTCGCCGCTGGCGGTCAAGTTGTTTTGTGATTGTGGTTGCGGCGGCAATGTTGATATTGTTGTGGATTCGGTACAACACACCTCTCCGTGTCGTTGGAGGGCATCGCAAAAAGTCAAATCGGCCACGGCATTGCTGTAATCGTCCAACATGCCACACGTCAATGCGTTGGCTTCATCGACCACGACGTCCCGATCTGCTTCTGGGACGCGTTTGTCCGCCGGACAAAACACGGGACACGTCCGGGTCGTCTCCATGACATCCTCTTCTTCCGTCATGGGACATCCACATTGCGCCTTGAAATCCAGCGGCAATTGTTGCCTCACGAATTCTCGCAAGGGTCCTGGCAATTTTAGTTGAAACCGACGGGTACTCGCAATGTTGATGCATTCGTCGGCCGATGCTTGCGCATACAAAGTAGCCACTTGGGCACAGTCGAATCCGTCCGTGGGGGGAAAGGGTGCATCATTGTTGGGATTCGCACAGAAATTACACGAGTCGGACGGGGGTGTGCGGGCCACCGACTCGGCCCGGACAATTTGAATGCCAAGTGGATTGTTGTTATTGTCGTCCAGCAATGCCTGCAGTTGGGTATCGACGGCCACGTCCGTCGCCACGGTGTATTCGCTCTCGACGAGATCCACTTGGGATGGATTGTTGGAATCGAGGAGCAACTGGAAGCGTCCAAAGACGACTTGACATGCTTGTGCTTGTCGCATTTCGAGTGTTGGTGGACAATCCGCATCGTGAATATCGTACAGGGCCGTTCCCAGGGATGCATACTCAACTAAAGTCGTAGATTGTTGCAAGAATCGACGAGCCGTGGGGTTTGTGGGTTCCAATAGTACGTCAATGACTTGTTGTTGTATCAAATCACGAAATGCCGACTGCAATCCTTCCAATCCTGCCTCGTCTTGGAGCAGTTGTTCCGCCGTGAGTCCTCCCGTGTTGGTAATGTAAAATGCCGCGGGAATCCACCAGGGAAATCGGTTCGTGATGGTTGTTGTTGCAGAAGCCGTGGGTGCCAGAGTCGTTTGTGACGCTGTGGGTGGTATCGTCGTCGCTGTGGTCGGTGCCAGTGTCGGTGCCTTGGTGGGAGCCGCTGTTGTCGGAGGTGGTGTCGCGGGTGTTGTCGTGGGTTGTGGAGTGGCTGTCGTCGTGTTCTTGGGTGTATTGATACAAGATCCATCACAGGCAATTCGTTGGCATCTTCCTTGTACAAAGGGATCGGATGGATGAGCTGAGCAATCAATGGCCAATTGTGGATTGTTATTAGGTGCTCCTGTTGGATCGATGCAGTAGTGACAGGGACATTGTTTGGCTTCCCTGGAATTGTGATTATAGGAAAGAGCGGCGGTACAACCACACGTCTTGGGGTCTGTGACGGCCAATAACAACTCCATCGTGTCGCCTTGCGCAGGCACGGTGGTGGTACCATTGTTGTTCATAGTATTGTTATTAAAGGGCATAAAAGGACACGTCAAGGCAGCTTCCACTACCACTTCAGAGTCTGTGGAAGCACTGCCCGACCCAGCCGTTGGTCCACCGGAACCTGCAGTGTTGTTGCCGTTTGTAGAAATGGAGTTTCCTGGCTGTGGCTGTTGCTGTTGCTGATTGTTCTCAGAGGCATGCAAGACCATGTTGACGTCACAGACAAACTCATCTCCCACTATTAAGCAAGATGGGCCTCCAGTGTCCAGGGAAGTTTCTGTGCTGCTTGTACCACCACCACCACCACCTCCTCCACCACCAGAAGCAGCAGCACCTCCACCACCACCATTATCACTAGCCGCAGCAGCCGAGGAATTACTGGCATTAGCATTAGCAGTGGTGTCACTACCATTGGCCTTGGGAGTTTGTTGTTGCTGCTTTTGTAACTGCCTAATATGGGTATCATGGGTAGCATGGGTAGCTGTATCCGCACTGGCATGATGCAGCAACAACAGTATTGCCAGTACCTGCAGCATCAGGAATTTCTTAGTGTTGTTCTTGGCAGATATGGGATGGCTCAAGGGCCGTAGGATACCCATGGTCTCGGTGGCATTATCTTGGGGTATTCTCATTCTTCTCTTTCTTCTCTTTGCCACCAGTGATACTGCCATCTTGATAACAGATAATGTTATACTGGAGGATGCTTGACAGGTTTGCTTGGTCTTTGATAGCTAATAATATGGTTGACCCTCTTACTGTTGTTGTTGTTGGTGGTGGCTGTACCGGTGGGGGTAAAAGGACGCCAAGAGCGGACCTGCGAGGTTTGTTCGTCGATGGTGCCCATTGGTGCCCCGAGAGAATTCCAAGAGTGGCATGGAAAGGTTCATCCTTCGTGGATCGCGTTCGTAAATGACTGATTGTCGACGAATTTGGGCAACTAAGTGAATGGGGTGAGGCGGAGCCTCACCACCATGACGTGGCAGAGGGCCTAAACGGCTACCTTTCCAGTCGGGCCTCTTTTCAAATGACTTTCACAGAGCACGCCACACCTCTCAACTCGACTTCACAACATCCATTTTTGATCACTTCAGATATGATATTCTTTTTCGGGTGACCAAACGAGCGATTAAAACATTTAATGAATTTTTTACCATTAACACTACTTTTTTAAGGGGAACTTGGTGCTTCTTAACTAACGCCGCTGGAACTGTGCCTCACAATATCCCACTTTTCCATTGCTTACTCTTCTCCGGTGGCACCACCTGTTTCACTTTTCCTACTGCCCTTTCGTTTGGTGGCTTTGGGCTTAAACGTTTTGGGGACTTGCTTGGATTCTTCGGACATGGTGATAAAGCACTGATTGAGACGCTCCACAAGCTGTTCAACTGGGACATTTAGAAGCTTGGGATTCTCACGGTAGTGGGAGTTGAGGAGTGGTCTAAGGCTTTTCCAGGTGTTGTCCAATCGCCCTTTCGTCCCCCTTGGTAGTGGCTTCTCTGGCACTGGTTCTTTCTTCTCGGGGGGGGTCGGCTTCACCTTAAACGATATCTTCTTGGAATGCTCTCGAAGCCAGTTTTTCATGGAGCCCTTCTTGGCAGCTAAGTCTTCTTCTTCTTGTTGGTCGGCGAGATCTAGTAGGGAGGCTGCAGCCGATTTGGGTAGTGCAGCCGATTTGGGTAGTGAAGCTGTTTTGGTTGCTGCCGCCTTCTTCTGCCTCTGTTCTAGTTTGATCCTATATGATGGCAACTCTTCGTACCAGCATCCATCCTGATGAGACTTGGACTTGTTGAGATGAAGGTTGGAGGTGAGGTACATGAGTGCTTCTCCTGTATCGAACAATGAATCTCCTTCCTTTGCATACTGCCAGACTTGATAGATCTTTTCTTTCTTTGCCAGGTCGCGGTTCAGTCTCTTCACTGGAGATGGAATGGTGTCGGCTCTTTTCTTCGGTGGCTGCTGGATTCGTCCTCTTCCAAGCATTGGAAAGAAAGATGTCGGTCCTCTCTTCCCCGTCGTGGCCGGTGGTTTCGGTGGGAATGGTGAGAACAGGGAGTCAAAATTCGTAGACAGCTTGAATGGCACTGCAAATGTTTGCTGTCGGCCATTGCCAGTTGTCTTGGTGGGAGTGATGTTCGTACGGTCGTTCAGGACTGTGTTCTGTTCCGTAAAACTTGGGGGCGGTGCTGAACCATGCCCATGTTCAAAAAACGTTTGGCCGAATTGGTGGTAGTCCCTGGTGTGATGTACCCTTTCGCTGCATCGGAAACAACCATCCTGGGTGAGCAGATCAACGTCCACCCTGGTGCAGTCACACATTACGCCCGACATCGTTGGTTTTGTGGCAACAACACCGTGCGTGTAAACAGATCGGCTCTTTCTTTGGCCGGCTGGTGTTGCAGATCCGGCAAAGCTGGGGGGACGGCTTGTATTTCAAAATGCTACAACTACTGATTGTGGTGGCGTCATTGTCTTTGGCACCAATGACGGGTGTGTGTTTAGGTGCTGGCTTACTTTGTCTATTACTTTAATTCATGGAGTAGTTTCTATGATACAACCACCTATCTGTATCTGTGGTCGTTGGTCTTTCTTGTTAACCGGCACAATTTGGGACAACTGTCAACGTTGTGTGCCATGACGAAAAGGGGATTCTATTCCAAGAAAAATGTGGCCGAGAGGAAAATTCGGAACAATGGAGTAGACCCAGCAACTGAGCCACCTGAATTACGTGATCTTCCTCCGTTGCAAGGTGGTACACGGCTTCCTAGGAGTGTTAGATCGTCCGAGAGCGTACCTGTTGTGACTTGGTCCAGGGATGGTAAGCCACCAGCCACCAAGGGACGATTCTTCTCGCGGAACAAACAGGTGAGAACCCTCGAGGAATTATGCGACGGTGGAAAACTACCGACTTATGCAGAGATCAGTGAGTTGATCGGCAATGAGCACAAGGCTATCCAGTACATGGCTGACATTGGAATTATACGTGTCCCGGACGTTTGTGGGAGGTGTAGTGTGAGTGTGCCTTGGAAGACAGGCCAGAACACCGTTCGATGCAGAAAGCAGTATTGTGAGTTCAGGTGTCCAGACAACTGCGAGCGATGTGGTGTCCCGATGGAGGCAACCAAGGATGCCGAAAAGGAAATCGTCTACGCCTACTGTACTGACAGCAACTGCAACTGGAAGTGGAAGCCAGGAAAGTCGTGGGAAGTGTCCGTGTACAGGGGCAGCATTCTACAAAACTGTCGCCTACCAAAACATGAGGTTCTGCATTGCTTCTACCTATTTCTATTGCAGGTACCGGTGGTTACGGCGGCAAAGATGCTAGGATGGACGGTTGAAGTTGCTGGAAAATGGTTTAGACACTGCCGTCAACTGGTAGCTGAGATGGTTCTGATGGAAGAACGCGACAAAGTCATGCTAGGAGGTGAAGGGGTAATTGTCGAAATAGATGAGTCGAAGTTTGGAAAGCGGAAGTACAACAAAGGGCGTCGGGTAACAGCTGATTGGGTGCTGGGTATGGTGGAAAGAACAGACAAAAGAAAGCTTGCTATGGTGGTGGTGCCAAACAGAAAGGCCCGAGTACTCATCCCAATTATCACTGCATTTGTCAGGCCAGGAACCACCATCCACACCGATATGTGGAAGGGCTACAGTTGTCTCCAGTATCTCGCTGACTACGACTATGAACACAAGACTCTATGTCACAAAAGAGAGTATGTGAACTCGGTGGATGGAACACACACCCAAACCATCGAGGGTAGCTGGTCGTTCATGAAAAGAAAAATGCCGGTCTGCAAACGGAGTGGCAGGCAACTGCAGGAGTATCTGTGGGAGATAATGTGGCGACGGTTGTATTCGGGTAGCCTTTGGATGGCATTCTTGACGGGTGTAAGCCGATACAGGTACACACCAGCGGACATTGAGAGGCTCTGGGATTTGCGCGATGAGGAGGATCCTGAGGGGTGGAACGTGGAAGATCAGAAAGAAGACGATGACGAGGACAATCTGTACTACGATACGGACGAGGAGGACTACGAGAGTGATGGAGTGGACGGTGCGGCGGCGGCAACTCTGTTGGGTATCCAGCGGGCTGTTATCTAGTCATTAACTTTAAGAAAAAATTGGTTTTGAACTCCGGGCCATTGTCGACAGTTTTCTTTCCTCTCTAGTTGAGGGTACGCATAAGGGCCATCTTGTTCACCACCAACAAAAAGAGACCGGGTGTTGTCAACTGGTTAAGTCGTCACTATGTATAATTTAGTACAGATTAATTAGACCACTCTGGTTTTGGAATTAGATAGAGAAATGTTAAGGATTAGGTACTGGTAATGCGGGAACTACAGTTACTTAGAAGATCTGAATTCGTGATTGGGGCTTGCAGGGGCGGTTCCATTCTTTACTTAAGCCAACTATTCGTTATCAACTGTTGGTCAGTGGTCAACGGCTTTGACGTTTGCTCAAAACTGTCTATCGCTACCAGGAAGACGTAGAATCTACACAATTTCTCATTATTTCGAACTACGAATGTTGTGAAGAGGTGAACCTATGTCAGTGGGGATTTCAGTACGATGCTTGTATCACCAGGGGAAGGTTCAACGATGGTGGAACATTGGTGGACGGCAGTGCGGCAATGCGGCTTTGATAATTGCGAAAGGGAGATTTGCGTCCTAAGTCCGGGAAAGTTATCTTAAATGAAATTGGGTCTTGGTTTCGGGTGGTAAAAAAGGTGAGTGCAATAATGGATCTTGTTTTGTCGGTTTGGCGGAGCCGGCAAGCTTCGTTCTCTTTTTTTGAATGACTGATCTTCTTTGTTCCACGGATCTTTTAGGCCGAATGCTTCCCATGACTGCCACGTCATGGGGGCATGGGTGCTGGGTACCCAAGTGAATGAGTTGAAGTGAGAATGCGTGACGGTAAACTGTGGATATAATAGGTAAATGGCTTCAGGATCCAGGCTCACAATTATTCGTTGGTGTTTGAGGAGCCCAACTAACTCCCATCATACTTACTTTGTAGGCCATAGTAACCACTCTCTTTTTCATACTAGCTTGTAGCACCTATCCCGCTAACGTACGGTATACATGTAGCTGGCTACTTGCAGAATACTCGCAGGTTTCCTTCATGGTCGTTGGCGGTCCATATATTTGTCTCCTCGATCGTCTTCGTCTTGGAGTGGTGGTATTATCTTTGCCAAGGGTTGCTTTCTCACAGAAAGCCCTTGGCTATCAAGCCAGCTAGCTCCTATGATACCGTAGCTGGCTAGATTGAATAAGGTTCTTTCACAATAAATCTAAAGACTCAATAAAATCATTGGACCATCCCAATAGAGGAGTGAGGCTACCATGCCGGCACTAGTAGTACGCCGTTCTAGCAACCACAATGGGACCTCAGACCTTCGGTTCGTTGCTGAATAGTTTTGCTATTATAGCCCACTCTGCTGTGTTCTTATGCCCGGATCAACACCCATGTCTGGAAGCTTGCTTCCGAATCTCTAACCCCACCGTAGCACGAATGCTTGAATGACGTGGTACCCTACAGTACAAAGAAGCAACAGCTCACAAAATGTGCAAATGGAAAAAGTGCCGTTGCGCGGTTGCTCGACCATTGCAGCACCTGACGGCCAGATCGATCAAGCATGCAGTAATAAAGTTATAGATTCAAATCACTCCACTCCAGCACCATGATGGACACCCTACTCTCCAATCTAAGTCTAGATCCACAATGGGTCGGTTCATCTGCCGTTGTCGGCTTGACGACCATTATTGTGACAATCTATTACACGCCAAGCTCGATCCCTCTATTCCTCCGGCTCATCCCCGTCCTCAGTCCTTGCCGGTCCATATATGCCTACTTCACGCCCAGAACCCCTTGATCCCTTCCCCTACTTTTTACAAGCGGACGTTACCTAGTACCGTTCCTTTCACGTAATCCCCTTTATAGTTATTTATTTATTTATTTATTTATTTATCTTGTGGTGGCGTCGATCTAGCGGCACGTGGGATCTACCGGTATTCCCGAATATCCCGGCACCACAATGCAGTTCTTTGGGCATTTGTTTGGTCGCGATGCTCCTCAACACATTTTGGATACTTTTCTGCAGTTGGCAGACGTTGTCTTTTGTGTGCATCTACCGTTTAGTCCCTCCTTTTATGGTGTACTCGACCCGCTTCTCGCTCGCGCTATTTTGGAATCTCCGTCTACCACCAAGTTTGACGATGCCGGTCACTTTTTTGTGGAGACCACCAATTAATGGCATGAACTTTATTGCCGCCAAAGAAGGAGATCGGTGGAAACACGCTCGCAAATCCACTTCGGCCGCCTTTTCCAGCGAAAACATGAAAGCCATGGTGGATGTGGTGCACACCGTCATGAACAAGTGGATTCAAGACCAACTCAGTAGCGACGACAGTAGTGTGGACATTGACATTCTCTCGGAAATGAACAAGATCACTTCCAATGTCATTTGCGAAGCGGCATTTGATTATGACTTGAAAGATGACGAACGAGAAACTATATTGGACTGTCTACAGATCTGTTGGAGAGAATTTGGGCAAAAAGCCATGACGAATCCATGGAGAAAGCACCATGTCACCAAATGGGCATTTCCGGGCATCCGACAAGGCCATCGAGCCGCCCAACAGCTTCATGCCCATTGTACCAAAATGCTACACGAATATCGCACTCGCATCCACACAAATCCGCAACCGCACAAAATCATTCACATGATTCACAACGATACCGCCTATGAGAATGACGACGAACGAGTCTGTGATATGGTCGCTTACTGCATTGCTGGATTCGATACCACCGCCAATACTCTAGCCTTTGGTTTTCGAGAGCTGGCCCTGAATCAAAGTGAGCAAACCAAGCTGAGAGAAACTCTGCAGCAGTGCCATACACCGGAAGAAGCGCGGGTGGCCGTCAAACATGTCGCCAAAGAGATGATGAGACTGTACCCAGCCGCTGCCACGGGATCCGTACGAGTGTTGGGAGAAGACATGAAAGTACCGGGTAGTGCGAGTAGACTTATCCCCAAGGGATCCATTGTCCTGATTCCAATTTATGCGGTCCAACGGAATCCACAAGTCTTTGGCAGCAACGCCAATGACTTTGTTCCGGAGCGATGGGAGAACCCGAGTCCCGAGCAAATGAAGGCTTTCGTCAACTTTGTGGCGGGCAAACGAAACTGCCAGGGACAGTCCCTGGCCATGGCAGAAACAACCGAAGTTTTGGCCCGGCTGTGTCGGGACTACAAATTTGACATTGTAGAGGCGGGGCAGGCGGAAAACATTGTTTTGTTCAAGCCTGTTGGAACGGTATTAAGGGCCACAAAGGTGGTGGTTTGATAGATGGAACGATTATCTAAGCGTCGGGGTATGCAATACTCTAGCCATCGAATTCATCGTACCCTCCGAGGTTTCCCCCTACTGCCATGGCAGCCACTTCTAGTCAGTAGGTCACTTATACGATCGAAACAACCAATAACGTCTACCGTTTCATAGGATTTCAGAGTTGTTGATGATTTAGGGATGCATGGGCAAGAGGTGTGCTGACCATTGCAAGATTTCTATCGAACAAGGCTGCTCCACTATGTATGGAGCACAAGGGTCGCCCTGTCTTGTGTTGGGCGTTCCACACGGCGTCCATCGATGGGGGTCCTTCCTGTAGTCTGACCGACGAATTGCGACTAAAAGGAGAAATCCATGTTCTTTCGAATCATCTTCACAGAGAATCTGGAGTGTTGTCTTTCTTTCATTCGTTTCCCCCTTCTGAAGGTATCCACACTAGCATGGGCATACCGAGTGACAAATCTTCAAAAAAGCCAATTTTCACGTACTCATCCGTAAACCAATGTCCAACTGGTAGAACTGTGCCAATCACGAAGGCGGTGATGAGGGGGCGAGGTAGATTGTTGGACATCCACACAATGAGGGGGTGCTTTGAAACCGCATTCTCCACCAACATGACAAAACCATTCCAGGCAAAAAAGGCAGATTGGATCCCATATCGTATGGCAGGTGCTGAATTTTCATCTCCCAAGATTCTTGCTTTCATGGAGAAAAGATACAAAAGATACTCGTGCAGTAGACCACTGACGACAAAGGTTGCGACCGCTGCAACACCCACGCGGTATCCATTTTTCCGGAGTGGCTTGTATACTCCGCCCTTCAGCACAATATGGACCAATAAATTCCACCTTCTGCCCCAAAAGTCAGACAAGCTGGTAGATTTTGTGAGTGGGCTGTCGCAGAGCTCAATGACAGCCATCCCTGTCAAGCCTTGAATTGTTGTTCCCACGAGCTGTGATGCCGCGGCTAGCCCATGCCCTGTCATAGATGCAACTGCATAGTTGTTTAACAAATGGGACCAGTGAAAGAGGTCAAAGAAATTGTTGTTCAAGTCAGGTCTTCTTGGAAACAATTGAAAGGAGTGTTGGATCAGCAAGGGCAAGAGGACCGACACTATGGCAATGGTTTGACAAGTTCTAAGCAAAACCTGTAGAAAGTCTGCAGTAGAAGATTTCAAAACTTGGCCAGTCTGTGGGTCGAATTTGAACTGTACTGGCGAAATGAAGAATAGCACAAAGCTCTTGAAATCGACGTCGGCGTAGGGTGGCAGGGTGCCATGAATTGCCATCAAACATCGGAAGAACAAGACAGCACAGTTGCCTCCGATTCCTACAAAGATTACAAGATTGTGGGTTTGCAGCCAATCCACAAGGCAGAAGGGTAGAATAGCGACAACCGGTAGAATGGCACCGTATCCTCCCAAGCGGGACTCTATTGAACCTCTTCTTCTAATGACAATGGTGTATGTAGCCACAGCAACAACAGCATTGACTGTCGAGATAATCACCAATGTCAGTGGTAAGAGTGCACACATGACAGTAGGGTGAGGTGGAATAAGACCCACTGCCGCTGATTGGGAGACTGTAAACCGAAACACTGGCTCTCGGACATCATGCTCGATGTCAGGAGTGAAGACACTCCGCAATAGGTCTGTAACCATGGTCTCTTCCTCTCTGACGGTGACTTGCCCGTGAAGGTACGATGTATGCTGAGAGCCAAAAGGCCATGCAAGATCTCGATGAGATTGAGAGAAGAGCTTTCAGGCCCACAAAAAAGAAAAGAGATAGAGTTGACACCAACTTAGTTGAAGTAGTTAAATCATTAAGTACCGTACCGTATAGTAAGATCCAACACAAAAATGACTTAATTAATTAGCAAACCTACCCCCAATCTTTTTTGCTCTCAATAAGCTTAAGGCCATGTTCAAAGTTCTCCCTTCGAAAAGTGATTGATAAATTTTTTGCACTCACATTTTCAAGCGATTTACATGGTCGAGTCATTGAAATTCACTCTGGCACTCTCACAGATCCATCTGCGGCAGTCACCTTCAAAAGTTAGCAACTTGTAGCGTCGCGGAGAGCTCATCAAAGAGGATCCAAGGCTTATAGGCAACACCACTGAAAATGACATCCTTCTTTTAGTCAGCGGGTACATCGCCTTGGTTTTTGGAAGCTTTAAAGTGAAGATTCATTGGCTCCAGTAAGCTAGCTCCACTGTTGCAATTTCCCACAAACCAAGCCACTCCCAGCACAATGGCGATTCAGGAAGACTAAAGAAAGTGTAGCTTTGAAGCAGGTTAGTTCTTTTGCAACTAAGTGAGTTGGGTATGGGGAGAGGAGTACAAGACCATCTATGAGCAACACTCAATTTGGTCGCAGTCCACACGAATATCCAACGGTCCACCCTGCTGTCTAGACATTGCGCAGAGTCCCTCCGGGACACTTCCTGTAATCGACGTGTCGGATAGATCCAACAGCCTCAAATTTGTCAATTCGCTCAACTCCGACGGGATCGATCCAAGAACCCCTCGGTTGCCACCAAGATTGAGTTCTTCTAATCGTGTGGATGACGACAGAGACAAAGGCACTGTCCCGGAAAGCAGATTGTCCGCCAGATTAAAGACCTTCAAATCCGTTCTGTTCCAAAGATCTGGCAAATGCCCCACGAACCGATTCATGGACGCATCAATAAGTTCGAGATTCGGAGCAGAGTGAACGACAGCTGCAGGAAGTGTGCCCGAAAGGAGATTGTTGGCAAAGTTCAACGTTTTCAAGTCGTTGCTAATCCAGCCAATCTCTGCCATGGTGCGACCTGATAGCTGATTGTCATTCAGAAAGACAGCTTGCATGTTGGAATGTTTTAGTGTGAATTGAGGAGGGGGTCCTGCCAGCTTGTTGTAACTCAAGTCGAGGATGCGGAGATGTCGTGTCATTTCTCGAATCATGGTTCCTGTCAATCCATTGTGGGTCAGATTGAGAATGGCGTAGGTGCCATTCTCATTATCACAGGGAGATGTGGGATGGGATGTATACCAGTCGCATTCGTTGGCCGAGTAGTTCATCCATAGATCATTTCGATACCAATCCTCGTCTCCGTTTGTGGCGTAGTAAGTGGCAGCGAGAAAAAAGCGCACCTGGATTCGTTCCGCTGGATAAGAGAGCAAATGAGGATCCAATGTGACCCATCTGTTGGCCTTATGTTCTGGACTGAGAGGGTCGGTGCGGATTGTTTCAATGGTAGTATCATCCAGGTCACTTGTCATGGCCGGTAACACTGGATCGATAAGTGGTGTTCGTTCGTCCGAGGAATTGTTCTTTCGATTGGCCGCAAATCCCACAGACAAGCCCACGGCCAATGCTCCCCCAACCAATCCGGCTAGCACTGCCAATATGGAGCAAGAGAGCCGCTTGTTCGTTTTGACTGCATCGATTAGTGCTACCGGATCGGCTGGTGGATCAGGTTCCATTGGTTGAGCCTCTACCAAGATTTTACTATCCTCAGGTGGTCTTGGTTGCTGTTGTTGCAAGCTCTCTACCAAGTGGGCTTGAATGGGCTCATCTGGTTCAAATGGCATGGATGCGTTGTTCTGTTGTTGTGTGTTGAAACTGTCATAATTTTCATCGCGTTCCATGGCATCAATCCCCGCCACTCGAACCGCCCCAGGAGCTGATTGCTGAGTGCGAAGTGGTACAGGCGAACGCACAGTTTCTTGTTCCGCTCCATGGTTTCCGGTAGGCTCTCCCAGATGATTTGTGCTTCTGTTTTCGTTTAGTTCCATTTGTTTCCGTACGGCGATTCTCTCTTGCACCACCTTTATAGCAATTTGGCTGTCTATTGTGCTTTCTGTCACTGACTGAGGTCGTCCTGGATGATGATGACCAGATGCAAAGGAACGATCGTGGCAAACACCAGTTGCCGCCTTATTCTGAGGAATGTCCGATGATTCCAAATCAATTTGAGTGGATGCATTCCCGATTCCTTGATTTTGCAGCAGTCTCTCTTGAACCACCTTCATGGCAATCCGACTGTCCATTGTACTTTCAGTCGCTGGCTGAGGTCCTGGATGATGATGACCAAATGCAAAGGACTGATCACGGTGACCACCAGTTACAGCCACTGAGGCCGGCATCATTCTACCAGCCAAGGTCTGAGGCGCATTCTGAGGAATGTCCGATGATTCCAAATCAATTTCAGTTGATGCATTTCCTTGATTTTGCAGCAGTCTCTCTTGCACCACCTTTATGGCAATTCGGCTGTCAATGTACTTTCTGTCACTGATTGAGGTTGTCCTGGATGATGACCAAATGCAAAGGACTGATCACGGTGACCACCAGTTACAGCCACTGAGGCCGGCATCATTCTACCAGCCAAAGTCTGAGGCGCATTCTGAGGAATGTCCGATGATTCCAAATCAATTTCAGTTGATGCATTTCCTTGATTTTGCAGCAGTCTCTCTTGCACCACCTTGATGGCAATTCGGCTGTCAATGGTACTTTCAGTCGCTGACTGAGGTCCTGGATGATGATGACCAGATGCAAAGGACTGATCATGGCGACCACCACCAGTTACAGCCGCTGAGGCCGGCATTCTACCAGTTGAGGACTGAGGTGCATTCTGAGGAATGTTGTTCGATTCCAAATCAATTTCAGCGGATGCATTCCCGGTTCCTTGATTTTGCAGTTGTCTCTCTTGAGCCACCTTTATGGCGATTCTGCTGTCAATTGTACTTTCTGTCACTCCTGATTGAGGTCCACCAGGATGACTCTGACTCTGCACAAGTGTACTACATGTAGTAGTAGATTGATTCTGCTCCTCCATAGTTGGTATTTTCTTGTTTCCAGTTGAATTAGCTTCCCCAATTTCTTCCTCTTGATTGCTCGGTGGCACTGCCCCATTAATGTGGGCATGGCCGGCACCATTATCATCGCCGGTCCCGCTGTGTTTCCACCCAACTCTCGAGTTCAATGCTGATTCTCTTATGCCATCATCTGATGAGGAGGACTCTCCTGACGACTTTCGTTGATGGCTATTATTGGCCTCCATCAGTTCGTTGTTGGGTGTTGTGAGCCTCTTCTTCTAATGGCAATGAGGTAGCGGTATCATGCACAGCAACAACAGCAGCTTGACGGTCGAGATTGAACCGCTGCACGTACTGGTACTGCCGTAGCGTAAACCAGTTAAGCTGGATGGAAATCAGCCAGAAAGGAAGATCCGGCATACGGTACCTGGTGGTACCACACCCATGCAGTGACACAGCGTGACCACAAACCACAACACCCGCAGCAACCCGCAACAACACAAGAAGAGAAGCCTCAAGTCGACCATGGCGCAAGAGGAAGAGACAACCACAACAACAGGTCAAGACGACGCAGAGTCCGAGTCCTTGGCCAAGCAGGCCATCAAGAACACGACGCACGCGGTGGAAGAAGCGGCAGAAGTGGTGGTAGATGGAGCCAAGAAAGCCGGGGATCTCGTGGTGGATGGTGCCAAGAAAGCGGGAGAGGCAGCGCAGACGGCCGCCCACAAGGTGGGGGAATACATTCCCGATCCAGTCAAGAAAACGGCCAAGAATGTCAGCGATTTTGTCACGGATGCGGGTGTGGAGAAGACACCTCCCAATTGGGATGCCGAACGAGAATTGGAATTCAAAATGAAACAGCAAAAAGAAGGATATCGGTATTAGCTGCCTATTAGCTAGAGCAAGCCTTGCAACTTGCAAGGCAGATTGGAGCAACATACTGGAGACTGAAATAATGGAGCAGGATATTATTATGATGAATGATGCAATCAAAAAAGATCGATGTTCGAGATGCTGCCTGGCTTTTGGGGCTTTGGGTGGAATCTACAATCTACTACAAGATATGGACGCCAGCTACTCCAAGACGAGAAAAACGGAGAAGACTGCTTTGTTCTCTGAACATTCTGCATCTAGAAGCCCACTGGCCAGGCAAACATAATTTTGTATTTTTGTGGCTGTATATGTTCGTTTGCCCCTGCTCGTTGCAGAGGGCTCAGTTACGTTGGCAGACTTTCCAACGTCATCTGTTCAGCGGTGATCATAGCATACCTTACTTTTAGTTACAGCCCTCTCTGGTCCAGAAGAAAGGCATAATCAAAAGCGAGTTCTCGGTAATATTTGTATCGGTCGCTGGCGCTGAAATGACCAGCCGAAAGCTCCATTTTCAAGCACACCGGGCCGGACTCGGGGCTTTGTGCATGTCGTAGTGTGGCTGCAAACTTGGCAGGTTCCCAGAAGGCTACTCGTGAGTCATGCAAACCTCCCGTGAGCAAACAGGACGGGTAGATGGCTCCTTCTTTGACATTTTGCATGGGAGAGTATTCCATCATGTATTCATGAAACTTTTCTTCGTTTGGATTCTGGGCGAGCATGCGTAATACATTTCAAAAAGTGTCAGGACTAACGCGGTCGCTCAGAACCAACAGGTTGTATCAATAGTGACATCATCGGAAAACTTACCCCCCACTCTTCCCATTCCCCGGTTGTCAAGGGGATGGACGCATCAATCATGGTGCACACTACATCCACAAATGGCACACCCAGAATGGCAACTTTGAACAATTCTGGTGCTTGATTGATTGAAGCACCAATCAGCAGTCCACCGGCACTTCTCCCTTCGCAAGTGAGTTTTTGTGGGCTGGTCAACTTTTTGGTATCAATCAAGTAACGAGCGACATCTACAAAGTCATTGAATGTGTTCTTTTTGCAAAGGTACTTCGCACCGTTGGGTTCCTCATACCATTGGCCTGAAGAGTTTGAGAGACAGAGACAAAAGTTGTACAGATGTGAACAACCATGCACAGTTGGCGTTTGCAATCCAACACAATGAGTGACTTACGACCCATTTCTCCACCTCCCCGAATCTGAGCAATGGCATAGACAATCCCTCGGTTCAACAAGGACAGTCGGGTGGCACTAAACGACGCTTCCATGCAAGCTTCGTAGGAACCATAACCGTACAGGTGACAATGAACGGGCTCGCCGCCCCCACTACTGGCGACATGTTGTTCCATGATATCCTTTCGGTACACCAAATTGACTGGTATTTCCGTGGTGCCATCGCGCGACAGCGCCATGACCCGCTCACAGTTGTATAGATTCTTGTCATATCCCGGAACGAGCTTGTCTTTGAGCACGGTTCGTTCACTTTCATCAGTCGGATTGTCCAGTGGCAGTTCCAAGTACTGCAAGGGTGTAATCATGGAATCATAGGCCACCACAATCTTGTCCACATCAAATTCAAAGTGACTGGTCAAACCAACATCGTGGGCTTCCTCTTCAAATGTCAGGGTATCAAATTTTACCACTTTGTTGATATCATCCATGGTGAGCAACCATACGCGAGGCATGCCTCCTTCCCGTCCTTGTGCCACAACATGCCCGGCAAACGCCGTGACACCATGCAAGGCTCGTGCATAACCACCATCAAACAATGGTGTTCCTTCAGTAGTAGGATCGGTGACCAGTGCCCAGTCGTCTTGACAATTGGGTTGGGCGGGAGCCGTGAACAAACGCATATTGGGTGTCCCTTTGACATTGGACGTGATCCACCATTGTTCATTTCGATGTTCGACGTCATAGAGTACTTTGAACCGGCGTTTGGCAACACACTGCAGAGTGCTGCTATCATTATCGTCTTTCAAATCCAAATAATGAACTTCGGAAGTTTCCGTGGAGGATGTTTCCACAAAGAGATACTTGCCATCGAGTGATTTGCTGATGGATGTCCAGTACATTTCATCCGTTTCTTCAAACAAGAGTTCATCGTCCTCTTTTGTTGCAGTTCCAATAGTCCTTCGATAGACTTGATACGGTCGTAAAGTACTGTCGAGTTTGAGATAAAAAATGGTATGATCGTCATTTCCCCACAGCACCCGGCCGTACATTTGAAGGGATGGATCGTGATCGACAATTTCTCCCGTTTCTAAATGTTTGACGTAGAGCTCGCACTGTTCGTCTCCTTTAAAGTCGACCGTATACGCCAATAGTTCATCGGAAGGAGATGTGGTGACACTTCCCACGGCACAATAGTCTTTGCCCTTGGCTAATTCATTGACGTCCAACTTGACTTGTTCTCCTGGTAAAATGGGCGCTTCAGCAGATCCATCCCAATCCATGTGGAGGAGTGGATTATTATGGTCCTTGTCACTGTCATGCTTTCGTGGTGCCCGACAGTAAGATGCATACGATTGCCCCTGAAACGTGCGTGAATAATGATAGTACTTTCCTTTGGGTCGCGGTAGCGTGTAATCGGTTTCTTGAATACTCGACAGCATTTCGTCGTAGAGTGTTTGGCGCAAGCCTTCTAAATGTTGTGTCAGATTGCCCGTGTAATCATTTTCTTGTTGCAAATGATCCAATACGGGTTGCTGAGTCCGACTGTCATCTCTGAGCCAACCGTAGGGATCGGGAACCGCCACGGGTGGATCGAGTAATTTGTGGGCCGAGTATTCCGATTGTCGTGGCACATCGGAAGGCCACCCTTTAGGAGCCACACCGGCGTAAATGACACGATCTTCGTGTCGTTCCGCGGGTGGTGGAGTCAAGTCGCCTCCTCTCTGGGTGCCAAACAAGACTTTGGTAACGGCGGCACTGGGACCTTGTCGTTGTCGTCTTAGATTGCGAGCCAAGAAAAAGGGCCGAAAGGAAAATACACTCTTGGCAAACAACATCAATATGGAGAGGAACAGAACAAGAGAAAAGAGTTGCATCGTTGCCATGTTACAGCCCAACTATACTGGTACCGATAGAAGAGATCAAGAGGGTGCTCCTGTTGTCAGCAAAAAATGAGAGAGCTGATCGCGAAAAAGATCGTGAGCTTGAGGTCGAAAACGTCAGAATTGAAAGGTAGATGCGGTAAACATAAGGCTAATGTTACAATAATGATTTAAGGGAGAATTATGTTTACCGAACCTACCTGATCTTCAAAAGATACGCCAAAAGATTTTGAAGGATCCAAAACCCATAAATAATCAAAATGTTCAACAAAAGGATAAAAATGGAAAATTGCATCCAACGCAACGCACGGCCACCATTCACTCATTCATTCATCGCCATGGCGTTGGTTGGTTGGCAACACCACACTCTTCCTGTGGGAGAATGAATGCAATGATGATCAAGACAGTGAGTGAGTGAGTGAGTGATTGACTACACAAGTGTATATGTTGTTGCTGTTGTTATTGCTGTCGTAACCAGATATCTTTGAGCGTGCCATCTTGGCAGTAGTGGTTCGGCCGAACAAATCTGGGACATAAGTTGGGTGTTTTACGTAACTGATCCGCAAACCACAGTTCATGTCTGACTGGTTTGGGGGTTTTCAAATGCCCACATTTATTACGTATGCAACTTACTAATGCCAATGAATGCTCATGCGACTTTTCTTTACGTTTCAAAAGGAAAGGAAAGGAAATTGTTGGATTAGCCTAGCTACCCGCATAAGCGACCATGATATTATGGCCACGGACACAATGATTCCAAGGTAAGAAGATACCATTGTACTGTACCGTACTGTATCATGCATTCCACACCAGTTTGATCTCCTTTAGACCCTTCTCGAAAGAAAAGTGGTCGTATTGGGCTGCTTTTCTCCCCGAAGGGGTTGATGCACTCCCGTAGTGGTCCAATACTTGTTTATATCGACTGGAAGAAAGACATCGTCTATCACAGCCCCCTTAATAACCTTTGCCACTTTCAAGGGGGTCCTTGACTGACGCAAACATTTCTTGTCATCATTTCTACTACATTATTCTAACCAACGTTTTGCTCTGTTTGGATGCTCCCAAAATAGGTAATCACCACCTACTCTATCGGTATGGTATGAGAGTACCGATAGCTGAAGCTAACTGCCCGCTGATTCGAAAGAGCTGACACCAATGAAGGACTTTATTGTTTTGGATTGGATGGAACGCTGGTCCTGCCGTAGTCGCTAGCTAGCTTCTCGACCAAGACGTTTTGTGCTGGCACAGATCCCATGGCTGGAACTGTGCTTTTACGGAGGAGTTCAAAAAACAGAATTGCCATTGATGACAAACCGAACTTTTGATGGCTCAGCCAACCTGACGGCTCACGTTACAATTCTAGTAGTACTGTGATATTCATTCTTCAAACGCATTTTGTGTGCGCAAGTGGAAGACGACACAACCAATAACCCAGAGACTTGGGACGCAAATTCGTTTTGGGCCATTTCTTCGCCGCTTAAAGGCACGTTCCATCAGTCCCAACCAGAAGCGATGCATCTTTCATCGCGCCGCCCTTTTGCACATCCTTTGTGGCTGGAGCAAATCAAATCGATCTGCGAACAGATAGAGTGGTCGGTACGGTATGGGAACTACCACAGTTATTTGGCGGTCACCTTAGTCGATTGTTCTAAAAACTAACTGTTGTGAGCAAGCTGCCTCCCTGAAATAGTGCTTGCATCATTCACACGTAGTTGCTGTGGTTGTTGTTGTTGGTGTCTCGGCGAAAGTTAGTGGCTATAAGATTGGTTAAGCTTGCTGCCAAGAACAACGCTTATATACTTAAGGGACAACGATTCTGCCTTTTGGCATTTGTGCAATCAGACGGAAGGATCTCAAGGGGCATTCATTCATTCGCTTCGTACTACAGCTCTTCTTTGACACTGTTTTCCGCAGCGTCTGTTTCTTTGTCGTCAGAGGGCAGCGGATCGTTGCCCGTGCTGCTGTCCGAGGAATCTGCGGTTGGTGCCTCCTCGGTAGTACTGGAAGACGTGCTCGAATCGACAGCCCCCGGCAATACAGTTGCATGGCCTGCCTCTTGAGGTTCATTGTCGCCTGCAGAGATTGCATCATTGGAGTCTTCTTCTTCTAAGCTTGTGTCATCGGGAGCTTTGTCACGGGGCTCGGCAGATTCGTCTCGGTCGTCTCCTTCTGTAGATTGTTGTTGCGCAATATTACTGCCAACCACGTCCTGATCGCTACTACCGGGTTTTGGCTCTTGAGTTTGCTCTTCTACTGATGGTATTGCAGCTGCATCTGTCTTGACGCATTCATACGAATGAATCAGTCGTTTCCTCGTCGCCGAAAAGCCCATGTTGGGCAAGACATCGGCTTGCAGCATGAAAAAGTTGAATTTGATCAGTTGTCGACCCGGCAGTTGATCCACGTGGTTGTCTTGGTCCCACTGGCGGCAAAGATACGACCAGAGTGCTTCTCCATCTTCCCCCTGTAGTTCGGCCAGATAGGGGAAGGACCGCCATCGCCCTGGCCGAGACGTGGATGTACAGGGAGCCCCCGCTCCGGGCAACCGCCAGTCCACCTCATCCTTTTGTCCCCATACATCCACGACGGATCCATCCACCAAGAGTCCAGGCGCAATTTCCCATGTGACATATCTGGAGAGAAAGAAGAAACGACAAGATTGAATTGAGCAAGACCAAAGCCGGGATTTCCAATGGGAGAACAAGCAAGTACAATCATCAGCTTTGCGCCATGTTGGCATTCTGGACAGCACCAATGAATGCTTCACAAACTTACTCTTCGGCTCCCACAAAAACATTCCAACGACAGTGAAAGATGGTGCTGTAGAATATCATTGTGTTTTCATCACAAGAACCGCTGTTGAAGGCAAACCAAACGTTGCCCGCAACCATGGACACTATGAGCAACGTGGAAACGACCGACGACACGGATGGCGTGGACGTTGCTATTGTGGCTTGTTCGGTGCTGATCCGTTCCCAACCAATGGGGAGATAAATACACCACACCGTACATGCCACCAAACTCAATAAAAATGCATTGTTCATGCACAGTGCAATGCCCACATGCAATTGGCAAATCAACAACACGGCCGTATTGGCCATGCCAGAACTGCCCAGATAGGCTCCCAGCAATGCCAGTGGTGCCGCCAACAATTCGACGTAGACCACGGCCGGTGTCATGACCCGCAATCCTTCAGGGCCCAACATGCCGTACATGTATCGTGCAAAGACGGTGTGTCGTGTGTAGGTATCCAAAGCCGGCAATGGTTTCGCATGGTACGTCCATCCCTGAAGGGGGTCCATGTATTTCCCGCCTCCGGCATCCAAGTAGATCCAAACAACGAGCAGTTTCAAGGCAATCTGATATGTATATATATATATGCATAGAAAATTGGAGGAGCAGACAGAAGACGGTGGTTTAGAGAGATATTCTGGCAAAAGAAAAAGAATGTCTTCAAACTGAGCAACTGCATTCATGACAACATACCGTTCCCGCAGACACTACCAGCTCTCGCTTGGGTGGTTGTTGATTGTTGTTGACTTGATCATTCTGTTGCTTTCTGCTAGATAACCACGCCGAGAGACTCCAACAATGATCACACGGCAAAAACATGGCATAAAAGAGCAGAAAGTGGAAATATCGATCGAGAATAAAGTTGAGCCAGGTATTGCGCAGCGTCAAGGAAAGATAGAGATACCACGACAGAATCGTCATGAGTTTGGTCTGATACCCCACGGTAAACAAGACAGCGGCGACCACCTGAATCCCCAACACAACCTGGATTTGCCAGAGTTCGTGTAGATGTGTGTGGAGACAGACGATCTTGTAAATCCCATCAATCTTGGGCAGTAATAACCGCAGTGGCAAAGTTCCTTCGTCCGAATAAAAGGGATGCAGAAATCGAAATCGAGAAACCAATTCCAGTACCAGCAAGAGACCCAGAGAAATTCGATACAGTGCCAACGACTCGTAGGTACAACCCAACATGGCCTTGATGCCGCCAACATGGTGATGGCTGCTCGTCGATGGTCAAACAGATTTTCGGAACTTCAAAAACCTGTCTTTCTAAAGTCAATCAATCCGCCAATTGGTATCTGAAAGCTCTCCACAACAATGGCTTCAACAGCTTGGCTTCTTCCTTATTAGCTAGCTAGCTAGATACACGTTATAACAGGTGTCAACTTGAGAATAATGCTATCATGCTCAGAGTAGATGGGGCTTCTTTCTTGCATCCGAAGCCTGTCAATCAGGCCCAAAGATCCAAAGAAGATACACTTCTTACCATTAACCCTAATCCCCCCTTAATGGAAACGGCCGAATGACGCCTCCATTTGAAATCCAGGTGGTTCAATTTCAAAATTCTGAAATCATCGTTTACCCTAACGCGAACGCATTTTTGAAGTTTATATTATTTTCAAACGTTTTTAAAAGTTTCAATTTTAAAAATTTGATTTTCTGGGTTGCGATCAAATCGAATGGGAACTCGTTTCGCTGCATGTCTCGTCATCGAAAGCATCGTCGTTCTCTCATCACAACTCCTTCTTCTTCTTCTTCTTGGACAAAGAAATGCATGCATGACGATGACAATGATGGTATTGAGAGTCCCACGTTCACGTACCTCGAGATGTGCATCTACGGATGGACCCTCGGCGGACCGCTGTGTGGTTGAACGGATCCAGAGTCATCTTGCGGTGGTTCCTGTTGGGGTGGGCGCATGACGATGACAATGATGGTATTGAGAGTCCCACGTTCACGTGCCTCGAGATGTTCTTCTTTGATGAACCCTCGCGCGGACCGCTGTGTGGTTGAACGGATCCAGAGTCATCTTGCGGTGGTTCCTTTGTGGGGGTGGGTCGTCCTCGTGCAACGGTAAGTCCACTTGTTCCTGTCTTTTGTGCCATTGCTTTTTCACGGTCATCGACCGTTGCCGCCTCATCTCTTTTAGTTCCCAACGTAGGTCTGCTGTGCCGGTTGAGTTGAGCGGATCCAGAGTCATCTTGCGGCGGTTCCTCCTTGGCTGGGTTGCATGGTTATTGCGTTCGTCATCTTGCAAGGTAAGTCCACGTGTTCCTGTCTTTGTGTCATTGCTTTTTTCACGGTCATCGACCGGTGCCGCCTCATCCCCTTTGGTTCCCCAACATAGGTAGGTTTTGCACACGATCCCTGCTCGGACTGGTCGGCTTCAAGACGTTGGTGTTCGAGAAGATATCCCAAGTGCTCGATTCGTTTCAGTTCGGTTCCATTTCTTCCAAGTCAGATTGCTCTGCTCGTCCAAGCTTTAGGAAGATTGATCCGTCAAGTTGTTGCCAGGACACTCTCCTCGTTCCCGCGGTTGCATCAATATCCCTCCTGAATAGACCCAAGCCCAAGACCCAACCGGTGATGATTCTTCATACTTTTTAGTGTTAGATAAGCTTCCCATCTATCTATTTGAAACGTTCTGTCCGGTTTGCGCACGTTGCTCCTTTCCTTCGACAGCATGGCCGACCAACATTGCATCCGCTTTGCTTATCGATCCGATTCGTCAGCTTCCTAACTCTTGTTTTCAATTCTTTTCCTCCAGGCCTCTGTTGCATGGTTTGGGCTGAAGCTGTTCTGGAAGATCTTTCTGTGTTTGGCTGGGCTCGTCTCGCCGTATGCATCCATGCAAAGCGTTCTCTTGCTTTGTGAGCCTTCCTGCCACTGACCGCATGCCATCAATTCTCTGAATGACCACCCCAAGTACGTACACTCTTTCAGACCGTCGATTCGATTGATCATTCGTCAGCTTGCCTAACTCTTGTTTTCATCTTTTCTTCCGGACAGCCCATGCAGTTTGTCGTCACCCTTCTCGATGCTGCATGGTTTGGGCTGAAGAAGTTCTGCAAGATAATTCTGTGTTTCCGCACTCTTTCCGACCGAAAGCCATCCTCCAACAGATTGTGCCCGAACGTTGCCTTGCAATCATCCTCCAGCAGCCAGCAGATTGTACTCGGATGTACGGCACCATCCTTCTTTCCTGTCCATGTGTCTGGCCTCAAAACAGCTTCTTCTATGCTTCCGGTTACTAGGTACAAGCAGAGAAGTTGCTTGTCCACCCCTATCTATACAGCTCCGCCCGATTGTCATGAAAGGAACATTAGAGTACTGTATTACAGATCTCCTTTAGCTGGATGCACATGCTACGGCGACACTGTTGGTGGGTCGGCTGGCTGGTTCCTTCTCTCCGTCAGCGACCCTTGGATCTGCCTGGCTGTTTGTGGCGCCGAGGAGCTCATGTTCACTCTTAGATAGCTTAAGTCTCACTTCTTCTCTCTCTTCACATGCCCAAGCCATGGTTCCAGCGTTCTTCGTCTCTTGGGCTGGTCGGGCTCAAGACTTGTGTCCATGTCAGAGGAATCAACAGGGTCGGTCCGCACTCAGGTCGCATCAGCTCAAGGGGGTCTTTTCGTGTTCAACCCCTTTTCGCTTGTTCCTGGGATGCACTCTCGGCGGACCTCTGTGTGTGGTTGAGCTGATCCTAGTCACCTTGCGGCGGTTCCATTGTGGGTCGGTATCGTTCGTCCTTGTGCTGCAAGGAAGGTCCTGTCTTTGTGTCATAGCTTGTTTCACGGTCCGATCTTCAGTTCCCAAGGTAGGTCTGCGGGATAAGTATAGTCAGCTGCTGGTTTTGCCTTCTGGCCGATCTCCTGAGCTAGCCAGACACCTGATCCTCCCAGAGGATCCTCCCGGATGAGACAATGGGAACGCACGCTGGAGAGCCGCTGGAGTTGGAAGTTGGAAGCTGGAGTTCAAGATACATATTGCCATGCCGAACACTAAGTCTTAAAAACACCTTTTACTGCTCTGCTTTGTTCTGGGCCGTGCAATCCTGGGTCATTCTCAGTTGAAGGTCGAAGAAAAATTACTGAGTAATTCAAGTTAGTACTTAAAAGTTCTGATGACTATTTAACGCTGGGAAGCTAGCTATTTAAAAAAAACTCAGTTCTCTAGTCTACTGTTCTTGCCAGAACCGAATTGGAATGCATACAGAGTACAACATGTATGTACTTAAAGTTCTGAGTGGCTATTTAATGCCGAGAATCTAGCTATTTAAAAAAGCTCACTACTGCTCACTTCCAGAACCGAATTGGAATGCATTACCAGTGTACTCGAGTACAACATACAACATACACGTACGATCGAATAATTGAAGATCCGAAAGAACGAAGAACACAAAATGAACCGGCAACGTCAAAGGAGGCTTCCAAGCGTTGTGCATCCTTCATCCTTGGTTGCTCATCATTCCCAGTTCTCACAAAACCACAAAAGCACCAATTCAAAAGCAAAAACAGCAACAAACATCATGGGAAACCACACCTCTGCACTCCCCTTGGACAGGAAGAACATCCCACCTGAAGTCTTGGCCATGCTGGAAGACGAAAAGAAAGCAGCCCAGTTTTTGGCAGATGTCCAAGCCAGTTTCACAGTGGACAGTGACAGTGACAATCTTGGGTTAGATTACACTATGCACGATATTTTGAAAGCCCAAAAAGTCAAGCACAATAAGAATACGACAAGAGGAATCAAGAGATCCAAATCAGGCTTAAGCTCAGAAGCAAGCAAGGCAACTTCCAGCGAGCAGAGCCAACAGAACAGAAAGCCTCACCCGAATGGGGTTCAATCAGACAGTGTGAACAGTGAGCACAGTTTGAACCCCCAAGAAATTGTAGGTCTGTTGGAGCAGTTTGCCACAAAGGATTGCGACACGGGCATGGCATTCTTCAAGGCGTTGGAAACCAAAAGACCAACCTCCAAGTACCACAATGGCACAAATGCCAACACCAAGGCCTCAAAGGCTGCTTAATTGAAGGGGGGAAACAGCATCCAACAAACCAGACCAACAGCATGAAGCACCCATACCATACAGACACAATAGGCAGTATGTATAAAAATAGAGAAATTGATATAGAGATAGAGAAAAAAACCTATTTTGAAGCATTATTGGCTAGCAGCTACAACAGCAACTTCCACACCTCTATCTACGCCTCGGCCCGAAAGTCATGAAAGGAACAGTGTTAGAGCACTGTATTGTAGTCGATCTCATCATCTCATTGAAGCTTTTGAAACATCAGCGTTGCCTTGCGGCCAACAGGTCCCTTTTGCGCAGGGGATGACATGATTGTATGAAGTGTGCCAAGCTGCCCGATTGTGATTTCTTGCTGCTTGGCCATAATGTGAGAAAGTAGTTTGTACAAGCGTAGCATCACAACTGGATGGGCTGCTTCTAGTTCTTCCATGCGTGAATAGGATAGATGGTGCAGCCGGCACGAGGTGACTGCCAGATGAACCCCAACACTCTCCAGACCGCTCACCGCCTCCACGGCACCGACCACCCAGCCCTCTCCTATTCTCGCGAGTCGAAAGGTTTGCTGGTGAGGGGTACTGTGCTTGGTGGATTTCATTCTGGCATTGTCACGTCCAATCGTATCCGAGCGCATTCGGAGCTCCGAAATAGAACCACCGAACGCCAACGGGCTCGCGAGGCTGCGCGTATTGGCTGTTAAACCAGACTCCCTCTCGATTTTCATGACACCCTTTTCGATGAAGAAAAGTCCTCGTTCCGGCATAGAGGGAGAATCGTACAGCGATTCGCCAGGTGTCAACTCAATCGGCGTTGTGTGCTCCTCCAGGCTAGCCAGATCCTTTGCAAAGTTTGACCCGTGCTGGCCACCAAAACGGAACAACACATTCGTCAGCACACAAAAGGAAAAATCAGCTCCTCCTCACAACAATTCCATCTTTTGCTTACCTGTTCGTCAATACATCTCAGGGCCACCTGAAAGCCGCTTTCCTCTTGAAGGGAGAAGAGGTGGCTAGGGCCAGGGTTATCTTCCATTTGGACATCCAAAAGCATGTCTTCTGCTTTTCCAATTGCCATGTCCAAACTCGAGAAGAACCGTAGCTTCCTTTCCGAGCGTTGTCCACCCAATGGCTTCACGCCTGCATGGGCCAACACACTTCGTAGATTGTTGGAAAGCCCGGAAAGGAACAACTTGCAGTCATGCCTTTGACACAGGTTGAGAATGTCGGAAATAATGTCAACCGTGGATGTGTCCATTCCAGTAACCAACGCCATGTCCAAAACGACAAACTTTGGAATCGGCGGTAAAATGGCATTCTCTTGATCGTCTTCGTCCACGTCTTCAAACATGGAAGCAATGTAGGAGGAAATGGAGGAACAGTTTCCAAAGAAGAGGTAGTTCTGCAATATCACAACTTGAACCAAATCACCATGGTGGTCCAGCCACTGAGCACTGGAAACAGGGCGCTTAATCGTAGATCGGATGGTCAAACCTGACGCGGCAAACTTGACCACTCCACTTTGAAAGAATGCCCCCACAAACAAAAAGGTGCTGATGGCGATACCCAGAAACACCGCTTTGAGCAGACCCATGCCCATGGCAAACACCACAATGAGTGGCACCACCAGCCACTCTTGCTTTGACTTTGTTTTGAAGTACGACCGTATCAGCCAGGTCAAAGTGATATCAATGAACGCAAGACTGAGCAAACACGAGAAAGCCATCTTGGGCACATAGGCAATGAGCCGAAAGTCGGTCAAGTAAAAGACGGCAATGAGAATGATGGACCCCAGTTGCGGAGCAACACGATCTGCTCGAAGCTATAATGATGCCAAAGTCAACGAAACGAACGGGTGAGACTTCCAAATGTAGATTTCGTGCCACGCCACTCGTGTGCGTGTGTAGAATGTACTCACCGCAAACATGGCATGCGATGTGGCCACACTGGGAATCGTCCCAAAGCCACCGACACACGCCGAAATGACCTGGGCTATTCCATACTGTATCAAGACGGTCTGTAGCGTCCAAGTGGTGGGCTTGGCCCGCTCAACTTCGGTGATTTGTCGCGTGGATGTTTGCTCAATTTTCATGACTTCCTCAATGTCCACAATCTCCGAGAATTTTTCCAGCCGGGTTTTCTTGCGAGGCTTTGGCTGGTGCTCTAATAACAATGAAGTACGCGTTACTTCTTCTTCGACCTTTTGCGTTCTTGCTAGTGTGGGTACATTTTTGAGCAGCGATGCAGAATGTAGTGCACATCGAATGAGGTAGAGAAAGCTCATGGCACATGCCGGCTGAATACCGTTCCAGACCGATACCCAATGGACTTTGCCCATGATGATGCCATTAATCACGCCAAATGGTGCCGGAGGAAGCCACTTGGAAAATCCAATCTGTTTGTGTGTGAGGACAAATGAAAAAGTCAGCTCTGTGTTGAACGATCACACAAAACAAAACAGGCAATAGAAAGCGATGATTCATTCGATTCTATCTGCCTATATACGCACCGCCGCCGAGTTGTGTTCGTAAACAATATCCTCGTGATACCAGAACCATCCTTGCCCCCGCGCGTCCTCCAGGGACGTGCCCGTCACAAACATGACCATGTACACGGTGGCAACGGTAGCAAAGAGTACCAACACGACATAGGCGGGATTTTTGGGTCCCAAATACTTCATAATGATCGCCACAATCACTCCTGGAATGTGATGCATCAAGGCATACCCAATCAACGACGTGTCACCATTTAAAAAGACGGTCCGAAAGGATTTGCCACTGGTATCGACCACAAATCCCAAATGCCACGTGAGAATTCCCACGGCGGTAAAGAATCCACAGAGGACGGGATAGGGCAAAAACGCTCCGAGATTGGCCACTCGAAAGACACCCGCCAGCAGGAGCAACGCTCCCGCCAATCCCATTCCTATGAATGCCAACACACCAAACGTAGCAAGAAACATGTCGTCATTTTCCTCATCACTGAGGTTCGTCAGTAGTGCCAAGTCATCGTCAATAATCTTGGCAATGCTGGCAAAAATAGGCGCCAAGAACAAATCGCAGGTAGGATACATACAGGGCAATCCATTTCCAATATTGTAGAGGTAGACGGGTCCGGCAAAGATAATACCGAGGGCACCCATTTTGGTCATTAATCCCAAAATGGAATTGTTGGCATGCGGTCGTTGAATGGCCGAACCGGATGCCAACGTAAAAACGACTGATAAGTAAACGAGAATGCGTACAAGTGAAGCAAAAGAGTCAAGTGAGTTCATGTCAGATATATATATACTAGTACTGTAAAAGCATGTGTAGTGTAGAAGACATACCATGATAGAGAACAAACATGAAAGCACCAATATAAGTGGTGGGGTTGGTGAGATCCTGACAGGTAATCCTGGGTTCTTGTTGTTTTGCTTTCTTTTTCTGGGTGTTTGGTGTGGGTTGTTGTTTCTTCACGGGTTGTTCCCTGACACTACCACCAGTATTGTAAGCTTGTGGTTGTTGAGTACTTGTGCTGGTGGTACTAAGAGGTGGCGTGGGAATCTTTCGACTGGCTCCAGCAGGTCCCATTTTGGGTGTCTTTTGAGACGATGGACTCAAGAATAATTCTGACAAACCGGAAGAATCATAGGAAGCACTGGAGAGTCTAGACTGAGACTGAGGATGTGATGATGTCATGACAAAGGAATCATCTCGCGAATGAAATGGATTGTTGGGAGGAGGTGCCGGAGGGGGTGCTAGCAAAGACGTTTGTTCTGTGGCTTCTTCTTGATAGCTTTTGCTATTACTATTGCACGTTTTCTGGGTAATCTTTCGCTCCAGTGTGGATTCTTGTGTTTCTGTTTCTTCATTGTGTACTGGCAAGGGTGGAGGAGGCGGAGGCCCTGTTTGGCGGAACAAACTCTGCAGATGAGACACAGATCCTGCTCCTTCGTCTGCTTCGGCTATGGAAAGACCAACGGTACTTCCTGTGGCTCCTCGATGGGTCGGACCCGTCTTATTGCTGTTGCTGGGCGCTTCTTCTTCTGTCATGGTATTGCCTACAGGTATAGTCTGGGATGTTTTTACTTTTACGGTAATAACATCTGCAAACAATGATCTTTGAACGATCGAACAGCAAAGCAAACTCCGCCGTTTCATTTCTTCGGCGCACCGTACTCGTATCTTCGTCGGAGTTGGCATCAACCTTTTCCCGGAACGGTCGTCACCAAAAAGATCCTGCAAATCTACGGTAGGGTTAAAGAACAAAACGACTAGCTAGGGTTAGAAATTAAGGCTGAAAATGTAGATCAATCACAGGCTATCTGGCTTATTCTTTTGACCATTTTCCTTCACATTGCAAAGATATAAGGGGGTTTAGAGTAGGGAAATTATCTACGGCAATGGTTGACCAGTGGCCATGAGATCGAGGACCGCCCCCAAGGCAACACCACGGTACCCTTTGCTCTTGTCTTTCTGACCTTATTGAGTAGCGTTATAGAGACTTGTGTTCCTGCCATTCACCATGCCTCCTCTGGAGCCATCTGAAGACAAAGAAGAAGGTCGTGAGCAAGCTCAGGAGGAGCTTAACAGTGTGGGTCCTCGTCGTGGTCATGCCAAGTACAGCATTGATGCTGTAGCCGCATCCAGCACTCATGTTTTGTCCCCCCAACAACTCCAAGACTGGTTGCATCATCGCGTGTCGCGCCAACAATGTCTCTCCAAGAAATACTTTGTCAGTTGGCGGAATTGGTGTACCGCGGCGGTTCATGCCATTCGCAGTTGTCTGGCCCAAGAGTTACCGCATCCCCCGTGCGATGCCCAATTTGGCCGCTTGTTTTACCAATTGGCTCAAGGCGTGGATCGCGGTGAAATGCCATCGTTTGCCCATCCCACCGCCCGATCCGCCTATGCCCTCGAATTCTTTTGTCGAGCCCGACTCGTTGCGGATCTACTCCTGACCAAGTACCATCTTGGTATTGCTGCTACTATGAAACGTACTTGTGCGAGGGAAGGACAAGAAGACAGATCAGATTATGATGCCGAGGAGGAAGAAGAAGATGTCTATGCCCAAAAGTTTTGTCCTTTATCATCCACATCCACAGGCACTACAGGCAGAACCTGCCGTGTCTTGTCCTTGGGAGGAGGACCGGGATATGACTATGTAGGAGTTTTGCTTGCTGATTGGTTTGGAACGTGCGGCCACAGCACCACTACCATTCAGGGAACAGTCTTGGACTACGAAGAGGGATGGCACGATGTCGTAGAAGCCATGAATACGGCCACTCAAACGGCCCTTCAAACATCTTCATGTCTCCAATGGGGCGGTACCTGCGACATTACCCAATCCCTCCTGGATCATCCTTCCAATGCCACGAATTGCCTCCCCTTGGTCGATACTACCGACGTATTCATTTGTCAGTATACCATTGCCGAAAATGCACATGCCTTGCGACACTCCAACTACATTTTCTTTCAACAACTCTTTCAACGAGCTCCAACCGGATCGCTCATTCTCCTCATTGAAGTCACGCCCCGTCTGTGGCCCGACATTGTGGCACTATTACCGCCACTCGACACTGACACTACAAGATTCCGCATTGACTTTTGCAAGGCTCGGAATCGATCCAATGGACCACAACTCATGATTCAAAAACTATCCATAACCACCATTTCTACGTCTAGTACTGCTTTGGACCGGCACAATCAACGGGCGCTCGAGGCATGCGGGGAATTTCGCAAACTGAAACAATTGCACGACCGCAAAATGGACGCTGGGTTTCAACGACAATCGAGAAAGGTACGGGGGACCAAATAACTAGACAAACCAACAAACATGGCAAGCAAACAACCGCATGGCAAAGGAACCTCCATGGACCATGCATGTGCGATCAATACCGGCACATAGATGTAGTCTCCCGATGTACATATATACCCCTAGCTATAGCTTTTGATTCTATCTCTTACCGTTTGGTATGATGCTTGGTTGGTTGATTCTCTCATTTCTTAAAAGGCATGACTGGTAATGGCATAAGCCATCGCTCCGACCAATGCCGTGGCAATCCCGAGCACATTGACGGTCGTAAAACGATCGTGACCAAACATGTAATGGCCGGAAATGATTATGGCCAAGCGTCGGACCGCATCACTGGCACCGTACGCCACGGGAGCGACCATGCGCACAAATGTAAACGACAGAACGTATTCCAAGTGATATGCCGTGACGGCCAACAGCGACAACCAGGATGGAGGAGGAATTTCGTCGTCCACACAATGCTCGGGTTGTTTTTGGAGTAAAAACAAGACGGCCGTAATGGCGAGCCCAACAGCAACCATGGCCCGTTGTCCTTCGGCTCCCGAGAGACCCGTTTTGGCCAATGCCTTTTTGCTACAGACATTGAGGGCGGTTTGTGCCGACGATGAAATCATGGCAAAGGAGAATCCCTTGGCTTCAAAGACGGGGGAATCCCAGGATGCTAAGGCAATGCCACCGGCAATCGGAACCAGTGACAGTAATGTCGGTAATGCCGGCAATGCCGTGGGTCCATCCAGAAGATACGTGAGCAGCACGGTAAAGATGGGAATGGCGCATTTGCTCGTGTATGTGAGGGATATTCCAATGCGCTGTATAAAAGTAGTAATAATAAAAGTAGCAATCCAAGACAAAGAGGGTCAGATGAGTGAACCGATCAATGAATGCAATGCAGGCACACTAAGCTAGCTAGAACATACTCACATTGAGCGCAATGGAATTGGCATAGTTGGCAATAGTGAGAAAGGCTGCTGGTAGCACAAAATCTGGTATAGTCGCCATTGTAGCTCGGATGCGTGATATCAAGTGCACATCTGGATGGAGTAGTAATCCCAGTAGTAAGGATCCTCCAAATCGAAAGAGTGTGAGCAATTGTGGTCTTGGCAGATGCAGTCGGTTTGGTACATGTATTTTGCAGGAATCTGAATCGGCATGTTGGTATTTCAAAAAGCTAGTTGTTGAATAGGTCGTCAATAAGGCCGAGGAGACAAACCAAAGACCACCGACTAGGTTGACATTGCTGGATAAGGAATCCAGTACAGAAGGGGAGGGGATAACCGCCGGTGCTGCTGCTGCCATGGCTGCGGTTCGCTGATGAACAAGTTTGGACACGGATTTCAGCAGCATTCAAAACGTACAGTACCAGGTATAGCTGAGAAGCAGCAGTACAAAAGGATTGCTGACTTTGATGATGCAATCTGGCTACCGGTGGTACTAGCTAACTAAGGGTACAAACTGATGGTGTCCTGAGCACTGATGATGAAGATACGGATGATGGCACTATCCCATTGGAATGATGGATGAGGCTTCCTTGTACTGTATTGTAATCCAGCAGTGGCATCAGTTTGCGGAAATGTGAAGTCACGAATGACGTACCCATGTCGTCAGTCCCTTCTTCTAATGCACCTCCATAACCCTACTGCGCCTTTCTTTTGCAGGATCCATGGTACGGTACGAACCGCGCGTACTAGACTACTACGGCTGTACATGTAGTATCGTCCGGCTGGTCACCGGCCGGCTGCTTTGGAAGAGCTTTTGGTGGCGTCTATTGTGTCCACCAACGATCTACACTACTCTAGCTAGTAGACCTATAGGCTAGCTAAGGTCGTCGAAGAATAGACCAGAACAGGAAAAACCGTAATCTAGCTAGAGCTACCGTATGGTAGCTACTATGGTTCCGCGAATAGGTTGAATCGAATCGAATCTTTTATCCGTGCCGATAGGGGTACCTGCTCGCCAGGCTTCTCGGGAGTCGAGCCTGGAGGCTGCTGTACAGTGGTCAGTTGTTATCACGGTTGCTTTGCAGACTAGGTATCAATTGTAGCTAGGTGGCTGGCCAGAGCCTGGATTGATCATTCCATTCCCCACGTCCATTTTTGGTTAAACAACCAGCCGTTCCATCCCAGACTGGATAACCAGACAAAGAGATTAACACAGGCACGACAGCTTTGGTATGCCATTGTTGCCTGCACTTTGGTACGGAGAAAGCACCTGATGAGAAAGGTTGGCATGCAACGCCTTACCGTAGATGAAATTTAGAAGATCTATCTAGTAGCTTGTGCTAGTGTGGTCTCTACTAGTCTATGAAAGATTTTCAGCTGCTTCGAAACTCCAAACAGCAGACAAGCCGGCTTTCTGGCGTGAATACTTTGTTCACTGCTGTGGAATGCTTGGCGCGTCCTCGCAGCTCCACTCTGATCTAACTGCGATACACTTAAAACTCAGTAATAAGATACCTCTAACTGGGAGTCAGTAGCGAAGCATTCTTACCACTCATCTGATTTATAGACTAACAAACAAGCCCAATAGTTTCAATAGAAGACTTTCTTACTACCTGCTAAGCTTCTAGCTAGCTAGATGAAACATGATAGTGCTCGGATATGCCCAGTGTACCTGGCCCTCCAACTTGCTTGCCCAGTCACTCACATAATTGGTTTGGTTCAATCAAAAATAGTGAGCTTTTTCATGGTGTCAGACTAGCTAGTATTATTTCTTGTGCTTTGAGGTGTCAACACACTGGCAAGTTTTCATACAAGTCTGTGCTAGCTAGCTAGTCTATTCTAATATTTCAGTATCAAAAGGTTCTACGCGTATTGGTTTACGTTTCTAAAATCTGAGTACTAGGTAGGAGCTTCTTAGCTTCTTAAGCTTAGGTTTTGATGTTTAGCTGTAAGAACTGCTCAAGTTATAGTGGTACCTTGTTGGTTGATAAAAGTGTGTTCGTTAATGGATGGCTTGAACCAGTTGGTCTTCGCTTTCCTTCACAAGCGTCTGAAGAAGGCATTGCTGTACTAGTATGATACAATCTGGATGATACTCGCGGACAGCTGCAAAACTGGCATCAGACGTTCAGATGTAACGCACTCCTTGGCAAACAAAGCTCATGATGAGTTGTGTGTAAAGTCAGAGGTAAGAAATCAGTAATTGAGCCTTGTCATAAGCTTGCTGAAGAGTATGCCTTGAGTTCGGGTTACAAATGAGGATTTAACTCCGCTTATCGCCAAGCAGGCTTCACTAGTCATGGTTCATTTATGCATAATCCACCATTCTAAACAGGGTCGGCCAGGTTACTCTTCTTTCTGCGACAAAAGCCCCTAATTATGGCCAGTGGATCGAAGCTGCGTTTGGAGGAACCGCGAGAGTCTAATCACACACAATATTTTTTTCACCTCATCATCAGCACAACCGACCACTCCACAACACACAACACGAACTATACAATACAAACACACGAAACCCAATGAAGCTAGACCACAGTATGAACCACTCCATGAACCTCTCCTTCAACGAAGATGGGTCTGTCCTAACCGCCAGCTCTGGCATGACGGCCAAACACGGCAATGGTAGAGTTGCTGCCAGTATTCACAAGAACACTGCTCGCACCATTGCATGTACGGAGCACTCCATGTTCAGCAATGACTCGGCATCGAGTTTTTGCAGCGACGGGTATTTGTTCGAGGATAGCAATAGCTCTTTGTTGTTGGATATTCCCTCTCAAGACAAGCCAGAAGAAGAAATTGATGCCTGCATTCACTACATGGGCCGCAACTACGAGGCATCGGACTTTCGTAGTTCGGCTCCCGTCTTGGAACAGAGTTTTCGAAACGCCCGCAACAATGACAGTCTTCTTAATCAGGGTGGGTCCATGCACAATCTCTTGAGTCGATGGGGTCGTGGTAACAGCAATAATTCGGTCAGTCACAACTTGGCGGCCAGTACCACCAGCATGGGACTGGGCGCCAGCGAGCACATTGCCGATCGTTGGGCCAAATTGGAAGATGACAGTCAAGAACAGCAACATCAGGCGCCACCCCTCAGCAGCAGTCCTCCTACTAGCACGAGTGGTGAGGAACAACTAACACTGCAACAACAACAACGACGCGCCAATCGCCGCAAAGCCACTCGCACCGCCACCACCCCACCGTCAGCAGCACGCCAAGGGTTGCCCCCCAAGTCCAACTCCAGCAGCAACTTGATGCTGCAACGAAACAGTTACCACACGCCCCTCTCACGGTCCTCCAACCACGGCGGCGGAAGTCACAGTCAGTTACAGTTGATGAGTGCGCATTCCGAACATACGGCTCTCTCGACACGGAGTATCATGAAGAATGAAACATTCATCAGCAAAGTCTTTGGTTCCAGTCTGACTCCGGAAGAAAAGGAACAACAGCAATGGTCCCAACGGGGATTGGAGAAATGGGGATACACCAATGCCGATGTCGCCAGTATCATTGAAGACGATGAAACTTTTGCCAAGTTAAAGCGCAACTTGCGAAATCGCAATGCCGTCACCAACAGTCTGGTGGTACAACGACTGCATGTCTTTGTCAAGAGTCAAAAACAAAAACAACAACGAGAGCAAGAACAGCAATAAACAAGCAAGCAACTAACAAAGAAAAAGAGCTGGTGGGAGAGCTACGGCGACTGCTTCCAGAACCAACAAATACCAGCCTTTTTCACACTTGATTTGCTGCCTCTTCTGCGTGTACTCTCTTATCTAGCTAGATATTCTTCATAACTACCGGTACTAACCCTTAGTATTCATCTATGTATTGTATGTGTGCTCAATCCTACGAGCCGCCAGCTAGGAGACCAGGGTAGGTAGCTAGAAAACCGGCTCTATGGGTAGCTGATTGTACGGAAGCCAGCAAACCAACAGAACCAGACCCACGGATCACACCGCCGAAAATCATTCCTCCGATTGACGAGTCCGTCGTGGGAAGCGGCGATCCGGTCTCGTCTATGGCTTCGACGCCGCAAATTGCTAGCTATCCGAGCTAGGAGTCTTCCCGCTTCCCGGCCACCCTTAGCCAGTTGGGCCACCACAAAAATTAACTCCCGTAATCACTGGTAAGCACACACATGAAGAAGAAAGTGGCGTCGGCCAACTTCGAACGAAGCGGAGTGTTTAATTGTGTCGCGTTTACTGTACAACACACCGCTTATAGGTTGGTGCCACCTTCGAGACTTTCAGATTAAGAGTTACTTCCCCCCGAAGCTCGAAGAATAAGTAAGATATAGTCATAAGAAGTCTCCAAGGTTCCACTGAATGGCCTCTAGATCTGTTGCTAAATACTGCTCTACACTGTTGAGTACGTATACTTAAATACATCACTAGTAAATGCCGCTCCAGGCTCTTCTTCTGCATGTACACTTGCTTAACAAGCCATCTGACGGTTTTAATGATCCCATTCAAGGGCATCCGAAGAGTCTAACCAATAATTATATACGATGCCTTATCGCGATTAACTACGTCAATGTATGTTAATTAAATAAGACTAACTGCCATTGCTAGTCATGGAATAAACCCAGTGTCTGGTACTGTAGAGGGAAGAATTAAAGGTCAAGTCTAGCGCAGCCGAAAAAATGGTTCCGCTCAACGTTTTGACATGATTTTTCTGGTGAGGTGTCATGACTACAACATGTACTGGTACTAGTAGTACGCTGTATCGTTGGATGCTGTCAGCATCCATCCAAGAGGATTCCTAACTTGTGTCACTTACTTTGACGGCCATTGTTTCGAAGAAAGAGAGGATGAAGATCATTCGCAGTATTAGTATGACTAAAACTTTGAACATCATGTCGAGCAGTGAAGAGATGGATACCGTTGTCGTCAAGATGGCTACCACTGCCGATGATAACAATACGCTTATAGAGACTGGCACGGACCGCACAGCAGAATTCTCGGATCATGATATGGACTTGACCGAGTCTTCCTATGGTCATGATGAGAGCTGTGGCAGTGAAAAAGACTTTGGAGGAGATGACGATGATGACGATTTTTTGGATGGAACCATTCCCTCCATGGCTCAGTTTTACAACAACCAAGAGCAAGAAGAGCCAGAAGAAGAAGAAGAAGATAAACCGTGCATTCACTATTTGGGCCGTAACTACGAGGCATCGGAACTGGTCCATTCGGCTCCCGTCTTGGAACAGAGTTTTCGAAATACCCGCAAAAGTCGTCGGGCTACCTATACAGTGGGGAGCAGCATGAGCACCAACATTGCCGCCATCACCAGTATGAGTAGTAGTAGCAGTATGAAATTGGATTCCAGTGAACACTTGTCGGATCGTTGGTCGCAACAACCAGCCACTGTGGTAGAAGAGGAGGAAGAGGAACAAGAAGAAGAAACGCAAGGGCTCACCAGCAAAACCAGTCACCACTCTCGTCGTCGTCAACGTCAACGTCGGGAGCGTCGTTGCAGTCTACCAGCTACCCAGAGCCTACCTACCAAATCCAGCTCTGGACCCGCCCGAATGTCCAACAGCAGCTTTACCAGTCGCTTGCGAGCCAGTATCAGCAATAAATTGCCGACCAGCATGAGTCAATCAGAGGTCTTTTCTTCCACCCGTCGACGCGCTACCGAAGTGGACAGTATGAACGCCTCCATGACGCACTTTACGGCTCCGCGACAGCGTCGTGCTTCTACCATGCGTGTTGTCTTGTTTGGCCCATCCGAACAAGAACTGCTGGAAGAAGCCCAGTTGAATCGATGGGGATACTCCAATCTAGATGTCAAGAACATTATCGATGACAAGGAAACGTTTGCCAAACTCAAGAGCGATTTAAAGGCACGACAGGCCGTCACCAACAATCTCATTGGACAACGGATTCATGTTTTTGTCAAGAACCAAAAACACCGACAGCAGCAACTACTGTGGGAACAACAGCAAGAACAAGAGCAACAACAAGCACAAACTGTGCAATCGTAAAATAAAAGCAAGTGGGGTTTCAAAACAAATGAATGGATGAAGGAATGGCTGGTGGGAGCGACAATTGCTACGGCGGACGCTCCAGAACCATAAAGAATACCAGCCATGAATTTGTAATTGCCAAAATGTGGATGCCACGCCATTTACTACATGTATTGTATACTAGTACTATGATAGTAAGACCTACTAACCACTAGTAGATACCTCAAACCATCGCAATACAAAACAATACTAGCTAACTGGCTATTACGTCTAGCTAGATGATACGAATCATATCATACCAAGATACCAAGGTGGTCCTTCCATCCATCGTTCCCTAGCTAGCTGGTGCCCTGTGAAGCCAATCCCCGCTTTGGCTGGGTGCGGTTACTCAAGGCTTTGGCTGTGACTGACAGAGTTGATCCTTCCATTGGGGCCATATCCATTGTAAAGGCTCCTTCCATCCATCGTTCGCACTATACAGGTACCTCTTTCACCCGCCGACTGGCCAGATACACGCTCACTGCTCGAAACGAATGACTAATCAGCGCGGCCCTGAACCATGCACAGCAGGACAAATACAGGTAGCCAGAAATTAAAATAGTTGCTGGCATCTTCCTTTTCGGGATGGGGCGGAACTAGCAGAAGCAACTGTGTTGGCTGCTGTTTCCTCTTCTTCCATAGAACCAAGGCAGCCATTGTCAAAAGCCCACCGTGCCACTTCCAAGTGGCCATTTCTCTTGGCACTGGCAAAGGTTTCTTCATCCCATGGACATCCATTGGCTCTGGCCCATGGGCATCCATTTGCTCTGGCCCATTTTGGACTTCCAGATGGCCACCTTTGGCTGCACCCAAACAGGTATCATCACGCCAAGGACAATCATTGGCTCTGGTCCATTTCAAAACTTCTAAATGGCCACCTTCAGCAGCCTGTGCACAAGTGTATGAATCACATGGGCATCCATTTGCCTGTAGCCATTGCAAAACATGCAAGTGTCCATGTCTGGCAGCCGAAGAACAATCATGTTTAGACAATGAAAAGCCCTTCTTGTAGACCCACTGCATGACAGCAAGATTCCCAACCTTGGGAATTGCTGTGAAACCTGCAAGATCATGTTTGGATGCATACCAGTACTCAGCACACGCCACATTGTAGAATGCTGCACTGAAGAAGGTATCATTGCTTGTTGCTAAGCGAAAGCTATCATAATAATGGGTTTTTGGGATAACTGGAGGATCCTCAACAGAGATGCAATATTCCCGGTAAAGTTTGTTCATGTGCTTGTTGATGCATCCAACAAAAGCAAACTGCCCCATCCCCAAATAGGGAAGAATCTTGCCAACCCAGATATCTTCTTGACTCCACAAAAGATGGTCCCCTGATGAAGCCATAACAAGAGGCAAGGTGTGATGAGAGGTACAATTGGTTGTCATGGTGTTTTGCTCTTGTTGGTGTTGTTGCTGTTCTTGCTATGGCTTCGTTCGCAGCATCACTTGTGTTGTGGTGATTGACTTACTTCAACCCAGAAACAGTACCACGATTTGGCGTTTCGGAGCGTGGAAGCAGAACCTGTACGAACCGTGGAACAAAATTTTTGCTCGCGGGAATGGTTCGGTATGACCATACCGGTACCCAGGGTTGGGGTTCACTGCGCAGGTTCTGTACCGGTACCCAGGGTTGGGGTTCACAGGATCCTTTTCGAGGATGGATCTTTGCGCACTGTGCTCAAGACAGCAAGGGGCCACGATGCGATGAGTCGAGTCGACGATCCGTATTGAATGATACTCTTTGATCGTCAATCCAGCCACCTACCGGTATGCACAAGATGCTCCGTCTAGTCCCTGTTGTTGTTGCACGACAAGCTCCGACGTTCATTCGGAGGCAGTGTCGCTTTGTTTCTTCCAAAGTGGTGGTGTCGTCTCAGGAGGAAGCCGCATCTTCCCCCTTTTTGGCCAAGACGGTAGTGAATGACAAGCATATTCTTCAAGCGGATGAACCTACCAGTGTTGGCGGACAAGATCTAGGACCTTCGCCGTATGATTTGTTGCTCTCGGCGTTGGGCTCATGCACTGTCATGACGTTGCGCATGTACGCAGACCGCAAGCAGTTGCCCTTAACGGGAATCTCGGTAGTTTTGAGTCACAACAAGGTGCACAAGAAGGACTGCGAAGAATGTGGTGACACAGAAAAGAGCAAGAGTCCACTGTTTGATCGCATCGACCGCATCATCTCACTAGAAGGCGACGAGTTGACCGAGAAGGAACGGACCAGGCTGTTGGAAATTGCCAACAAGTGTCCCGTCCATCGTACCTTGGAACAAGGACAAGTTGTAGTAGTCTCTTCTTTGGCAGAGTAAGAAGCATAGGAATCGAATGAAAGGACGAATGTCGGCTGCATCCCAATCCACTGAAATGTTTGTGGCATACTAGCTCAGCGGCAAGTCTAGCTAGCTAGTACCATACGGGGGACATAGCTGATACGTAACCAAAGTCAGAGGACAAGTGCATACCTGCAGCTGCCAATAGAATTAGATTTAGGTTAGGAAACTGTGAATAGAGTCATGAAACGTTTGTGGCTTACTCGCTCGGCAGCGAGTCTAGTTATTATAGCTAGTCCGGGTGTCCGGGTTACATATGCAGCTGACACGTACCGTAATAGAGGAAGAGCATACCTGCAGCTGCCAACAACAAGGGTGAATTGACTTGGAAAAACTGTGGATTGATTTTGAGGTAATCATCATTTACAGGCTTGGGTAGTGTACATTCTTAGTTGGGACCTCATGTCAAGCAAGTTTTTGGTCTCGTGACCAAGCTGAGCAGCGAGATCACAGTGCGGGGATTAAACCAGGAGAGGCGCTACCAATGTGTGTGTTGCTGCTTCTGTGATTTCTTCTGGGTCCTCTGCTTTTGTACTTTCGGAACCACCACCACTGCGAACCATGTTGATTGGCTTGAACCACCAGACCATCAAGGCGAGCAATAGTTGACCAATGTGACAAGGCAACAAACTAAATCCTTGCCCTGCAAGCATAGCCGATACGACATCCGCAGTAGGGATCCCGAGCATGGCTCCCACCGAAAAGTAGTGTTCCACGTTTCGAACGAGATTCTTGTTCTTGTTGTTGTTGACGCATTCCTCCCTACTTGTTGTTGTTCTTTTGCACTCTGCCTGGTCCATCTCCGATCCTCTGACGAGAACTGAATAGAGGGAAGCCACACCAACCATCACTAGGCCAACGGCGAGTAATTCCATCCAGTAGTTGCCCGTAGTAGCGATGGGGGCTCCCACCAATGCCACAATCAGTTGGGCGATGACAATCCCCACAAGAAATCCCAGGCTAAAACTGATTGGCGCAGCATGTGCAGCAAAACTCGTAGAGTTCTTTCTTGAATCTTTTTGGACCATGGTTGTAGATTGTTTTTTGTTACAGGCAGGAGATTTTGTTTCTGAAGTACAGAGAGACAACGGTGGGAATGGTTTGTCGAGGGGGTGGAAGCAAGCAATGAACGAATGTTCTGAAAAACCAGTAAAACGAAAGTGTTTGTTTCTTCAACGAGATGATGCGGTGTCTACATCCTTTTCATGAGTTTCGCACCACAGATGTAGCGATACATATGATGATGATAGGATGGACGGTCGACAAATATGGTTAACTCAAAAATTCAAAGCATGGCATGGGTCTTTCCGAAAACCCTGAGACAGTAATAAAATGTGGCGATGATCATGCGCGTAGCCCGCCCGGTGTCTCTTCCGGTGTCTCTTTTCATTTTTGGCAAGAAACGCTGTACCAGTACACCAGTACGGGTACCGTAGAAAGATAGACGGTGGAGATTCAAAGTATAAGGGGGGTTTAGAGTAGGGAAATTATCTACGGAAGCCAGCCGGGGCCAGGCTTAAGCAAAGAACAGTCGAAATTCAGGACTAGGTTCTGTGGGATCAGGGGCAAGAAATTGAGGACCATTACGGGGGGCAAAGGGTTTGGCTTTGCGGGATCCACGGAGACATAAATGGGTAGCTTTCACAAGGGCAATTGAGATACGGGTTCTGCAGGAAGAAACATCATTTGAGAGTAGGAAAATTGAGTTTTGGAGGCAGTAGCAGAAGCAAGGCGTTGTAAGAGAGTCTTGGCTTGAGGGGCAAGCATGCCATCCACGAAACAACAAAGGGTGGAAGGAAGCGCGATTGGACTCCACGCATCTTTATATTTGGAAATTTGTCGCGTTCTTGTTGGGTTAAAACTTTGACGGGATCTTTGTTGCGGTAGAGGCACAGTCCAAATCAGTGACACGTACTCAATAATAGCTGTAGTACCTCGTTCAAACAAGCGCGAATGGAAAGATCACCACGTAAGAGCTCGGGGGCTGGAGGGGGATTGAGAGGGGGGGGGAGGAAGGGGAGGTAAGGTAGAAATTGGGTGACCGGAGGGATAGTAGGGGCGGGAACAGATGGAAGGGGTGGTTCGAATTGGACGCTAGAGGAACCAAAGCATTCACATGCAATAGAACCAAGTTCATTGCGGATTTCATTATGGCGACGGATGATTAAGCCACCGCGTTTGGAGATTCTGGTTCAGGAAGGAGGGACAGCACCGCGCAGCCACAGTACGTAGTAGCGACCTCAATTTCATGGTGGATGCCGCTCGTACCCAGAGCAATCCCTTTGTCTCCAAACCTGACCCATCTTGCACCCTTATGCCCATTGGATATCGAAAAAATGCTCAAGGAGGTTTCTCACGCAGCTGCCCACGATTTCCGGGACAAATCCCCGGGATCCCTGTCCTCCACACCCAATAAATGCTCCGACTTTGATCATGACGCTGAGCTTCAATTCTTCCTTCAACAGGAAGGACATGCCCAAGGCTGCCCCATTGCACCTACTACATCCGTCTTTGACCTTTGCCTCCTCCTAAAGCTGGCCACTGAATTGCTTCAAGACAGAGCAGCCCATGCCCGACTTCAAGATGATGGCCATGGTAGTGAAGGTTGGGCTCTCAAATATGTGGATGACTCCTCACTCTTCCTCCACCCTGATGACACCATTCCTGTCCTCCAGGCCTTTCAATCACATGGTAAACCCCTGGGTATCCAACTTAATTTCTCTAAAACTAAACTACTCACAGGCACATCAGGTGTTTCTTCCACAAGTCCTTCAGTCCAGGCAGTCATGAGCTACATCAACACCCAATCGGGCAAAGATGTCCAGCCTGAAATCACCACAGGTGTCCACTTCCTTGGCCAGCCAAATGGTTCTGATGGTTTTGCTACCACCTTCCTCGCCACAGCCGCCACTAGGTATTTCTACAACCACGCTGCAACAGCTGCAAACTCTACTTTTGTATTCAAGCAGGCCAATGGAGCACAGGCAACAGATGCTCAGGTCAACGAGTTGCACCGGAAGTTTGCTAGTCCGTTTCGACCACCATGGCGCTCGCTACTGCAGTGTGGATTGGTATCCCTTTGGGAGCTGGATCTGGTGCGAGAAGAATTCCCAAAAGGACTCCAGGGCATGGCTCTGCTTGGGTTCATGCTGGTTGAATCGGGCCACTTGGCTGACAGCAAAGGTAATGTCAGGCCTGGTGTTGGTGGACAGATACATCAGCATCCCAACAATACTGGAGTAAGACCACGAATCAGTCATCTTCTCTTGGATTGCAAAGCTTCATCCCATCGATCCTGGTTGGGTCATCTTGAATGCTCCATCTGAGAGTTTTTCAAAGTGGATTCCCAGGAAGGACTCCAGGGTATCATCCATGCCGAGCTTGAACCCATACTCTTCCATTGTTCTGAAGAATTTGTCGTTCTCCTTGGGGTCCGGGAAGGTGCACACCAAATCATCAAAAGTAAGCGACCACCATTATGCCTGGTTTTGCGAACAGACGCTTGTCGTTGTTGAACTGGGTGAGCCCATACGGTACTTTTCAAGGGCTTCACAGAGACAGTCACTCCACATTTTTTGGGCAAACGAGGTCCATAGTAGATTATAGATATTGGCTCTTAGACCGAGTCGGTAATCATTTTCTATATCCCATTATCTACCGGTTTCATTCTTTCTATCTTTCTATCTAGCTAGCTTTAGTTAGCAGACGGCCTTTCCTTTTCCGTGCGTCTTTGCGTATGATGATTCACTGCGGAGCTCCTCTTGCACTTTGAGCAAGGTATCTTTTGTAAAAGCCATGCCAATGCCATTCGACCCTGGAAGACTCTCCTGTTCCAAGGGACTAATGACAGTGCAATTGGGGCAGATGAGAAAGGCTGCATCCGAGATGCAATAGAGGGCCGCACAGCATCCCCAGCAGACAGTTGGTGTGTAAAAGTTTGCCGCAATGGCATCCTTTGTCTCATGGCTCAACCGTAGTTTTGCCTTGACTCCAGGGGCGACTTCCAAAAAGACATCACTCGTATCGTCCTGTGGCTTTTGCGCGGGAGCTGGAGGTGGTGCCTTTTTCTTGCCTGTGGCTGCCGCCAGAGGAGCCTGCTTGAGTGATCCCTTCTTGGTGGTTTCTCCTTTGGTCAAGCTGTCAAAGGATGATCCTCGTGATCTCGATTGTTGTTGTCCTCGTGTGCTTTCGACACGAAGTTCCGCGCTGTGATGGGACCCTTGCGGGCTGTTCGAGCCGTACACATCTCGGGGAGGCGTGTTCTTTTCCTCCGCGTAGCAGCGGTCGTACAGGTCTCTACCACTGTACTGCTCCTGCAAGAGCGCATCAGGCTCCGAGTGGAATCTGCGGACTTCTCTTCGACCGGGTCGTCGTTGTGGATCCTCGTCATACGACAAGGACCTGGAATGTAGTGAAGTCCTTTCCGAATAACGTCGTGGATGCGATCGCCCGTGGTGGTGATGATAAGAATCAGCACCAGGAAGGGAGGACTCCTCTCTCCTCATCATCGGCATGGAATTGTCAGAATGACGATACGGATGATTGCGAGGACGACGATCCTGGTACATGTCCATGGGTGCATATACCGGTAATAGCGCCTGTTCTTCTCTGTACTGTCGAAAAGCATTGCCTCGTGGTTGATGATGTCTGTCAAGACCACCACAATCGGCTTCGTAGTCATAGTGAATGTACGGCTCTGACTTGGAAAACGCATGTCCTCGTCGTTGCGAGCGTGGTTGGTATCCTCGTTCATAATAAGGAGGAGCTTCTTCCTGGAAGCTGCGATGGCGCCTATCTTCCCCCTGGGAACGCAGGGGCTCTCGACGTCGGCTCTCGCCTCCATCTTGGTGGCGTCTTCTCGGCCCGCCATCATGGCTCATGATGGTCGAATTGGAACGATGATGACTCTCTGGTGGATACGAGTGGGGTCGGTGCTGCTCGTCACGAGGACGACGGGAATGATCCTGCCCATAGGACATATTGTGATATGCCTCTTGTCTTCTGCGTCTACTGGTCGCAGAAGCATCCCCGTTCCAATAGGTGGAAGAATGCCCGGAAACATTGGTCAATGCCTCGGCAGCTTCTTCGGCAAACAAATGCCGTACGGAGACGGAAACATCATCCTCCATTTCTCCTCCACCTCCTCGAGTACTAGAGCTGTGGTCCAACTGTAATAATAAAGAAGGAATGAAGGGCAACTGGTTGTGAGCACGGATAGAATGTAGGTAGGTAGATGGTTTGCGCCTAGATTGCTAGCTAGCTAGGTAGCTACAATGGAACTTACCATTTCTGGACACGGCTTGAGGTGGCTACCCCTAGTACCAGTAGTACTCGATTTGCCCCCGACACTCCTGTCATAGGAAGATGCACAACTCTCCGATAAGGTCGATTTGGTCTCGTCATCGGGTTTGGCCGTTGCTGTCATGGACGGGTACAAACCATACGGTGTCGGTGGCGCCTTTTTGAGCACTGGAAGACCCCGCCGAGTATCTGACATGTAGGCACGTGGCTTTGGTGAATGTTGAGGTGTGGTGGGTGGTGATTTCTCATGGGGGTAACTAGTGCTCATGTCATATGTAAAGTCGTCATGTTGTTGGGCAGCTGCTAGAGTAGCATTGGCAGGAATGGAGCAAAGCATGATGATGGTTAGAGAATGAAGGAATGAAGATAAGGAGAGGCGAGCACAAACGATTTTACGAAACAGGCACCAATGGTCCAACGGCAATGCAGTGAGCCTCAGTTGCCGATTGCCATTGCTACCTCCATTGCCACCAGGCAACCACCAACCACCCGTTAGATACCGGGGCTACCCTAACTAAGGTACCATTCACAGTCAACAGCGCTGGGATCCAACAACACAAGTCTTGGACTCTAGCTATTACTACTCTACTTACCACCTCGCTTCATGGTGGATGTCTTCTTCATGGCAGGCAGCTAACACCGGTCAACAGTCGGATCAAGCTTTGGAAGCTGCACACACAAAATATTGTGAACGAAGAGAGGCATTTATTTGTTTGTTTCGAGCTCTTCCACAGCAAAGGTGAATTCGACAAGGTGAGAAAGACTTGGGTCTTGACCTCGTGACCTTGTGGAACGCTCGACTTATATAACTTTGAGAAGGAACGCTTCTATTTCCTTCCACTCGCGTAAGCGGTATACACTCGATTGCCGAATGAGGCCGGTAATTTCAAGGCGTCAACCTGTATGGTTGGGGGCATAAAGCGTTGGAAGGGGAATGTCACAGTAAATGAACTGTGAGATTCCAATAACTGACCCTTAACTCTCGAATGACCGTCCCAATTCCCTTTAGTAGTCGCGAGAAACAGCTCGTCCATCAAGCTCCACAGAGCTTACAGTAGCCACCGTAGGATGTTTCATTGGACGACAGGTTGGTTCTTGATTGGTTCATGGGACGCTACAGGGGGTGCGGGATGGTTAGGAAACACCTTTGTCGTAGTTTTACCCACGAGACACACTAAGCACCTTTTTCTCGTTTGGTTTTTCGCAACCGACAGGGACATTGAAACAGGGATGGCCAATGATGACCCTAATTCCTGTTTGTGACGATAGTCTAGATCTGCATGAAGCTGGGAGCCATTCTTCCACCACTATCTAGCTAGAACTTGCCACACCGTGCTCTCTATCTGCATAGCGCGGGATGTGTTGACCACCGGCAGCTGGTTGCCAAAACTAGACTGACTAGTAGACTAAATTGTTTTCAACATGGGAGATTGGAGGTACTAGTACTAGTAATAGGAGATGAACAACGGTTTGATCAGAAGGTGTTCGCTTCCGTTAGTTTGCAAAGCTAGAATGGCGGTACTGGAGGGATCTGCACTGATATGGCATTCAGTTGCCGTCCTCTGACTGGAGAGTAGCTAGGTGGTATCATCTACAACAAAGCTATAGATGTTGAAGGTGCGTTCTCACGTTCTCACCTCTGGGTAAGCTGATGGCTCCGAATGAATGAACTTCAATCGAATCGAAATCTCTTACTCGAGTACCATAGTACCAGTACGCAGTTGGGAATGAAGCTATTCTACTGCATTGCTTGGGCTAAAAAAAGAGCTCCTCCAGTTGGAAGTCCCAGATGGACGCCCACAAAACCTGTACATAAGCCCCACGATGGTTGTGCGAGGTGCCCTAGCTAGCCCTCAAGCCTTCTTCTTCTCACCTCCAGATTCTAGTTACTGGTACATGTACCGGTGACCAGTAGTTTTTCATTGCTCAAGGATTGGACCATCGAGTTGCTATCCTTCAAGGCTGCTTCTTTGTGTTCAGCCAGGCTCCGAGCCAGCTACAGTACATGTAGTAGCTACCGGTGGGTGTTCAGCAACCTGCCAACCACCAAATGGACCTGCGTTCATTCTTCATGCTGTTGATTGATTGGAAATTGGAAATGCAGTCCAGATTACGGTTCTCCGCCTCTTGTAGGTCTAATGCCCCAATAAATCTGAAGCAAACAAGATAAGTACAAGATCCAGCCAAGGCAAGGCATCCGATTGCCGAACAAAAACTTTGCTCACATCGCGCGTGGGGAGAACTGTCCATTCGAGCTCTGGATTCTCGAGATGTCGAAGGAGCTGAATAGAAGTGCACAATGAATCTACTGACTTTCAATCATGCGAAGCTTTATTAAAGCCCCTCAGTGCCCACTCTCACAGCTGTACCGGTACTGGTACGGAGAAAAAATCTAGATGTTCGTTTCGATGATTGGATCATTCGATTCGATTCATTCCACCAACCCCAGGCCAGCCAGCTAGCTAGTACATGTATGTAGACTAGTGCCACTGTAAGCTCCAGTGTCCAGTTGAGCTTGGGGCGACAAGGCCTACCGGCTAGATTCTTGAACCATGAAGAAGAGGCAGAAGGTGAGAAACCAACTTGGTTGAGGTTAGCATTGGGCGGGCTGGGTATCCTAAAAAGGTCTTCGGGTGATTTGAGTCCATGCATCATACCGCCAACGGTACCGGATGGTAGATACACGGCGGCGCTGAAACTTCTCCGGCGGACAGACAAAGAAGAAGAGGCACGTGTGAAACCAACTCGGTTGAGGTTGGGCGGGGTCCTGGAAAGGGCTTCGGAGCGATGAGTCAGTCGAGCCCATCATGACGGTACCTGTGGGTAGGATAGCTACATGGCGGCACTGAGGCTTCTTTGGCTGATGGACACCAAGAGGCCCCAAAAGAAGGATTTCAAGCAACGACGGTGCTACAGTACTAGACTACTAGTATGTACCTGGTCACCGCCCTCTGCAAACACCGACGAAAGCTCCGCAATGCCGCCTTCTAGAGGTAGGGATGGAGTTTAGTCCCTCTGCATTCTCTTCTGTTTTCCAGTTGGTATGTGCATGTACTTTCCACGCCGTCTTCTTCCCCCCCAAAAGGTTTCAGCACTGCACTGTACCTGGTACCGTACCGGTACCGTACCGGTAGTTTGTCAACGTTTGCAGCAATTACTCCGTGTCGCCGTACTAGTATGCGTCGACTTGCAATGCTCGATAGCCCACGTCTCCGGCCCTATCGTCCCGACTTGCTGTTCTCAAAGTCAGCTGTGGCAATGTGCAAACTACCTTTTATCATGCGTTTGTATATATATATTTAGTTGCAGATTCTTTAATAATACGTTCTACTGGCATCAACCTGCTCGCATGTATCCCACCTGTTTGTGTAGTCTCCGTGCAAATTCCATTTTAATAGCAACTATCTAACTAGACAAACCAACTGGGCGACGCTCCCAACACCACCGTGACCACCTCTAGATCTCTCCCATTCACCGGTCCCTTGGCCAACAAGTGTTTGATATGATCCGTGTCGGGAAACTGGTAGAGAATTCCTTCTCGTCGGGTATGAATCAGCTTTTGAATCATGTACGTGAAAATGGTCCCTTGATACTCCTCCGGAATGTCCTTCCAATTGGCCCATTTGCGTGGAATCGTTCCCTTCTTGTCTTTGGAAAGCTCCATGAGGGCATGACAGGACACGTGATAGGGTGGATTGCTGTCATTATTATTGTCCTTTCGGTCCTGCCATTCTTTCGTGGAGGGACGTTGATACATGGTGGCTCCGAGCAAGTACGACTTGGGGAGTCGTTTGAGATGAAGAACTAGAATGGAGCGGCTGACATAGGTTTGCCATCCGTTCGTGGGCGCCACATTGTGTTCCATAATCCACTGTCCAGTGAGAACACTCTGTTTGAACCAGCACAGAAATGTGTGAAACTCTTGCGAGAGGGAAGACGTCTTGGCATTGGGCGCTGCCACAGTGCTGACTCCGTAGGCTTCCAGAGCCGCCACTTCGATGCGACGAAGACGACGCAGTTCTTGGTCGTGTCGGCGGTCTCGTTGTTGCTGAATAGTAATGGATGCTTGATTATTGCTTTTGGACTCGGGGGAATCATCGAGAATCTCCACGACCGCCACCGAATTGGGTGACTCTTCTTCTTTCGGTGGCTTGACTACAACTGCCTTGGGAAGCTTTCGCAATGTCTTTGGCTTGGTTGTGGCCTTGCTGTTTTGATTGTGCTCTTGAAGGACGCGTGGTTTGGTAGGTGGCTGTGTTTGTTGTTGTCGTTTCAGATGCTGGTGCCTACTGCGGTAATGTTCCGCCCAAGCCCCTTCGAGTTCTTTTCGCGTGAGATACTTTTTGGGATCGACATGAGGCGGATTGACTGTTTCTGTTTCAGTGACATTGGCATGGTTGAGTGGCCAGAGTGGTGGTGCTGGGATGACTGAGACGGTATTGGTCGGTTGAGCCACAGTGGCTGGTGGTGCTTGGACAGGTTTACAAGTTGTTGGTTGGGCCACAGGCGCTGGTGGTGCTTGTACTTTTGGTGCCAGTACCACAAATGATTTCTTTACCTTCTTGGGTAGCAAAGAGATTTTTGGTTCCTCCACCTTTTTGCCATTTGGTTGTTGCGATTTTTGTTTGGGTGGTGGAGTCTTTTCTTTAGATTTCTCGATGACATTGGTGGTTTGTTGCAATGCGCGTTGACGATTGCGTTCCATTTCGTCATTGCAGCCCGGCTTTTTGTAGTAGTTGTAAGCTTGTGCTGGTTTTTGGTGGGCGGTGGGAATGTTGGTGAGTGCCATTTCCTGCAGTTCCAAGAGACGCTGTTTCTTGTTGTTGGTCAGCATGTGAATCTCCGTCAAATCATGCGGCACTGGTGGAAAGCGACGGCGTTTCTTGTTGCTGCTCGTAGCGTCAATCTGTAAGAAATCCGAGACAATGGCGGCTTTGCCATGCGGTGTCACCCAAGTGGTGGTAGTAGTACATGCATTGGTAATAGCATTGTCAAGCGGTTCTTGTGTTTCGTTGGTCTGGACGACTCGGACGGCTCGAAAGGTGGAGACACGACGCGGTTGCTTCTTGCGACTCTTGAGTAAATTCTCGGCCGCTTGACGCACGGCTGCTGTCTTGAACGACGTCAATTCACTTGCAAACGAAGTACACGTTGGAGCCGACGAAATACTGGGCTGCTTCATGGCGAGACGACTGATCTTGGAAAGGGAAGACTGAAGAAGAGCTGCTTGAGAAGACGGAATGGGGTGGCAAAGAAACAAGCTCTTGAGTGTTGCACACAAGTGAGCTATCAAGCCTTTGGAGAACTATGAGGTGAGGACTGCAGCAGCGAAGGGAAGCAGCAGAATAAAAACAATGCTAGCTAGCTAGAAGAGAACCCGCTTTGGCAACAATGCTTCAGCTTTTTGGCTGTTGCAAAAAGATCTTCCGCATTTTTCGTGCCGATCCTTGAATGGGCAACGTCGCACCAGCCGAGCTTGTCATTGTTTCCGCACCACCTAAGTGCGCTCACATTTTTCATCAAAAGTATCCACGCCATGCACACTCTTCGTCGACCGTTCCTTGTCATTGGACGTTGCCAGGTTTTGAAAAGGGGTTGCTTCCTCACGACTGTTGCGTTGGAGTGGAGCTCGTCGCAGCATTGCTGGAGGCAATAATAAGACTTAGTACGGTATACCAAAGCAGAGGTACGGCAGGTATGGTATGGCGCGGACAATGAATGCTGCATTGCTGATCACTTGACTCAACGGAACGATAGGAAAACAAAACCGCAGCAAGGACATTGCAGGTCTCAAGCAAGCAATAAGAGCCCAGGAAAATAGGATCATCGCTCATGCCTTAGACTAAGCATGTTTGTAGATGTATGTGGCGTCCGTATGACAGAACCGAGTGGGTGCTTTAGTCCGTACAAGGTACCGGTATACAACTCGGGAGGTCGGGAAAGAGCTACCGGTAAGGAGGGTAGGATACGTATCGTATCTAATTGGAAGGAGATTCAAGCGGAAATAAGCTGCTCTGGCTAAAGTAGTGTAAGATCTTGCATCTATCCAAGTCATCACGTTCTCTCGATAGAGAAATGAAATTAAACGCAAGCGTTTGCTGGCAATCATGCACTGCCAGCAAAAGCTACCAGTATCAAATAGTTACCGTTCTGACCAAATAGTCTAGAGGAATCGAATCCTGGCCGATGCCGAATGAGAATAGAAGCAAAACCACTCGAATGCTTCAATCATCTACCTAGATGACGCCGATGGTACTATCCGCCGCTGGAAGCTCGTTGCCGGTGCTAAGACTCGCGCACACCCTCTCGATCATTCGTTCCTCTCCAATATCGTTCCAAGTCTCTGCTCCATAGTCTTGCGTCAGAAAACGAATGCCTCGTTGGCGAAGCTCTTGCACAAAACGCTGCGCGAATACAACAACATTCTTCTTGTCCTGGAGAAGTTCTTGATGCTCCTTTTGTAACTTCGCAATCGTTTGCCGGTAAATGTCATTGCCTGATTTATCAACACAAAACAGCACAGCACAGCACAACACAGAATAGCCGTGAGAACAATCAGCAGTCGTCCGAAGACGAAACGATGATTTCGTTTGACGACGCAAGAAAACTTACCTCTGCCTAGATTCGTCCTTGGTGATTCACTCAACAGAATATCTCGACCCGTCAGATCCTTGTCAGGAATGTTTGTCATTTGCAAAGAGGACTGTGGACGTCCCTGTGGCGTGGCATGCGAAGCTGATGGTTGCTCCTTCATCGTCTCCGCAGTCGTTGGTTGCGATGCGCGTGGACTTGGAGGGGCCTGCGAGGGTGCTGGCAGCTCAGGCGCAGCAGGCTCCTCTGTGGTTTCCGAGATATCAATAATAATTGTAGGCGACTTGCTTGCAGTCGAAACTTCCCCCCCGCTTGTGTCCCTCGGTGAAGACTCTTGCTGTCGGGACGTCAAGTCTGGGGTCGTCTGCGCAGACTCGGGAACTGACGCTGTCGGTTGGGACAACGACCCGGTCCCAGCTTGCTTCATTGCGCCAAAATCAAAGTCTTCGCAATCATAAAACTTCTTTGGTTGTTGGCCACGTTTCGAGCGTCGGGTAGCACTGCTGATGTTGCTTGGGTCCTCTAACGAATCTTGTCGCTTTCGTTTCTTCTCATTGAAACCCATTGTAGTACATTCCCGCGCTGCTGGTGCCGTCGTGGCTTGCTGCGACTGAGGTGACAATGAGGGAGCAGTTGGAGCAACATTCTCCATTGACGGATCCAAATCCCTGAAAACTCCCAATCGACAAAGATCTGCCAATCGCTCCTTGCGAAGTGTGCCACTTTGATACAACCGCTTTTGACGTGCAAGCCACAGCCCAAGGCTGTAATCTGGCTCACCTTGTTTCGTTGGAACATCAAGGTGCCCATTTGAACTCAGAAATTCCCCCAGCTGAGCTAAGCGTTCCTCCCAGGTGTAGCATGTTCCCCATTGATTCGTGGTGCGAGGACCCGTTCTATCTCTGGAAGAATTCCCAGTATCAGAGTGTCCTTGTGTCTGAGACGAAGCAGAGTTGAAAAGCTGTTGCGGTTGCAATGGATGCTCCGATGCAGGAGCAGTCGTAGTCCTGCAAGTACTTGTCATCGACTGATCTTCACGGGTAGCTGGAGTCCTTGCTCTGCTGCTTGTCCCAGGTGATTCCGTTGCATTCGAGGGTTGATAAGCTTTCGCTGTCGCATCCACTTCAGGAATCCCGAAACCAGGCACTCCCAATCGATGGAGATCTGCCAATCGTTCCTTGCGAATGATACCTCTTAAGTACAATGATCTCTGTGCTAACAGCCACGCACCCAAGTCATAGTTCTGTTGTTTTCGAGGGATGTTCAAATGTCCATGTTCCTTCTTCCAATCCTCCAGCTGGACCAGGCGATCCTCCCAGGTGTAGAGTTTGTGTGGTAAATTGGTTGCTCTTGGAACGGATCTGGAGCCCTTCTTCTTGTGGTGATTGGTGGCACCCCCCCTTGCAGGGCCCTCTACTTGTGGTGATGAAAAGTGAAGCTGCTGCGGTTGTATTGGAGGTTGAGATTCTGTGGCATCTGTTGCTGTGCCCGAACAAGGCAGTGTTGCCTGATCGACATGGTTGGTTGGAGAGAGTGATGTGCGCTTTGTTCCCACAGTTACAGGGTCATCCTCGCCGTTTTCTCTTGTCATGGTTGAGGCAGCATCAGCACCAGAATCAGCCCCAAAACCAGATGCACCCAGTCGACGTAGGTCATCCAAGTGTTCCTCACAAATGCTTCCATTTTGGTATAACCGCCTTTGATAAGCAATCCATTGACCAAGTCTGTAATCCTGCTTGCCATGGCTGGTTGGAACTTGTAAGTGCCCATGTTCTTTCTTCCATTCTTCCAGCTGACGAAAGCGTTGTTCCCAGCTGTATAGTTTTGGCCGTGCATAGGTAGGCGTGGGGTTGGGGTTGGATTTGGATACCTGGTCATTATTGGCACTCCCCATTGAATGACTCTCTGCGTGTGGTGAAAATTGCGGAAATTGCGATGATGTAGCAATGCCACTACTGGTCTGTATTTGTTGACTCGCATTGCTGGCTGGGGTGAGTGATGTGGAGTTTGCCTTGGGTGTGCCCACAGTTGCAGGCCCACCATCATTTGGACCAAAACCATGTGCACCAAGTCGACGAAGACCTGCCAACAGTTCTTTACGAATCGTGCCATTGCGGTAAAACTGCCTTTGATTTGCAATCCATTTCCCAAGCTTGTAATCTGGCTTACCAGGCATCTCTGAAACTCTCGAGTGTCCATTTTCTTTCTTAAAGGCCTCAAGCTGGCCCAAGCGTTCTTCCCAGGTAAAGTTTCTTCTCGTCCTGACATCGTTTGAACCAAAACCATTTGCACCAAGCCGACGAAGACCTGCCAACAGTTCTTTACGAATTGTAGCCTTGCGGTATGACTGCCTTTGATTGTCAATCCATTTTCCAAGGTTGGAATCTGGCATACCAGGAGTCTTTGGAAACTTCAAGTGCCCATTTTCTTTCTTAAAGGCCTCCAGCTGATCCAATCGTTCTTCCCAGGTATATCTTCTTCTGTGGAAACAGGTACCAGAAAGAGCAAGGGGTTCCTGAGGATCCAGCGGAGGTCTGACACTAGCAGCAGTGATACCTGTGCCAGTACCAGTCTGCTTTGTCTGCACAGCATTGCTAGTCGGAGTGTCTTCCGTGTCATTTGCCTCATGGTTGTCAGTCATACCCACTTCTATGCAGTCGCTTGTAGATGCAGTGTCTGCTGTGCTTCTTGCTCCACTTGTGTCCACTGATGAGATGTAGTCGTCATTGTTTGTGCTTGTCGCCCCAGCATCTGAACCAAAGCCATGTGCACCAAGCCGACGAAGACCAGCCAACAGTTCTTCATGAATTGTACCCTTGCGGTATGACTGCCTTTGATTGTCAATCCATTTTCCAAGTTTGTAGTCTGGATTGCTAGCAGTCACTGGAACCTTCAAGTGTCCATTTTCTTTTTGAAAGGCTTCCAGCTGACGCAATCGTTCTTCCCAGGTGTGGTTTCTTCTTTGGAAACAGGTATCAGTAAGAGCAAGGGGTTCCTCAGGATAAACTGCAGGTCCGAAGCTAGCAGCAATGGTTCCTGTGCCAGCTCCAGTGCCAGTGCCAGTATGAGTCTGCATTGTCTGTTCAACATTCCTGGTTGGAGTGTGTTCCGGGTCATTTGCCTCGGGGTTGTCAATCGTACCAACTGTTGTGCTATCGCTTGTAGGCACATCAACTTCAGCCGCATCCCCGAAGTTGTATGCACCCAATCGACGAAGATCTGCCAACAGTTCTTCGCGAATTGTTCCATTGCGGTATGCCTGCCTTTGATAATTTATCCATTGCCCGAGTTTGTAGTTTGGCTTACCATAGGTCCCTGGAATTCTCAAGTGTCCATATTCTTTCTTGAATGCTTCGAGCTGAGATATGCGTTCTTCCCTAGTATAGTGTCTTAGTTGGGGAGAGCCAGCATCTGAACCAAAACCATGTGCACCAAGCCGACGAAGCTCTGCTAAGCGTTCTGTACGAATTGTACAATTTCGGTACAACTGCCTTTGATAAGCAATCCATTGCCCGAGCTTGTAGTTTGGCTTACCAGGAGTCGTTGGAACCTTTGAGTGTCCATGTTCTTTCTTGAAGGCTTCCAGCTGAGACATGCGGTCTTCCCAAGTATAGAGTCTCAGTTGGGGAGAGGTAGGATCACGCTGCTCCTGAGGCGGGATTTTCACATCAGTGGAGTTGCGTTCTTTATTTGCAGCTTCAACAAAAGCATCACCAAAACCAAACGTTCCCAGTTGACGAAGATCTTCCAGCCTATCTTTTCGAATGGTGCCATTTCGGTACAGCGATCTCTGCGCAGACAACCATTGCCCCAGGTGGCAATCGGGCCGGACTGGCACATTCAAATGCCCATGTTCTTTCTTCCATTCCTCCAGTTGGGCCAAGCGACCTTCCCATGTATAGAACTTCTCTTTTGGATAGGAACCTTTTGGGTTGGATTTCGATCCCGGCCTTATCTGGTTGGTGGCAGGCTTGATAGCAGAGCATCCCTCTGTGAGTGGTGATGGAAGCGCAACCAGAAGAGTTTGTATTGGAGGTTGGGACAATGCAGCACCAGTTACTGTACTGACAGTATCAGTCTGTATTGACTGGTCGTCATTGCCGGTTGGAGTGTGTGATGTGCTCCTTGACCCAGGTGTATCAGCAGGTCCGATGTTCATGTCGTCGTTTGAAGCCGTCGTGGTAGAATCCGCATCAAAACCATGCGCACCCAAGCGACAAAGATCAGCCAACCGCTCCTTGCACAGAAGTCCTCTCTTGTAAAGAAACCTTTGTTGTACCAACCAATTCCCAAGTTTGTAATACTTCTGGCCTAGGGCTGCTGGAACGTTCAGGTGCCCATTTTCATTCTTATATGCCTCCAGCTGAGACAGACGTTCTTCCCAGGTTGACACTTCTAGTAGTGTCGGTTGGGTGGCATTTGTCTCGGGATTCTTCTTCTCGAGCGACTGCCTCGTCTTTGTGACTCCCATGGAAACAAACATTGCCTTGATTGCTTGCAGGGCATCGTGCTTGGCCAACGCCAAGTTTTCAGCGGCTTTCACGAAGCGACCACCGGCTGTTACCACGGCTGTGTAGACTTGCAAGACCAACTGATCTTTCGTGTCTTCCGATACTCTCGGCGCCAGGAATTTCGGTAGAGCCTGGTAGATTAGGCGAAAACACTTGAGATTGCCTGGGAGTCGATATTGATGGTCAGTTCCTACTAGGGCAACGACAACATCATTGTCACTCGGAGAAAATGTGAGAGCCATGCCCGGCTCTTGGTTAGGTGATGTGGTGGTCTCCAGTGGGAAGGACGGCTGTTTCTGTTGCTGTTCTTGCTGAGACGGTTGCTGTTCTTGATCCATCTGTTCCTCTTGCTGCGTTGGATCCTGATTTCGTTCAGGTGCCAGAAGAGGACCTTCACGGAGAGGCTGCTGTTCCTTATCTTTCTGTTCCTGTTGCATTGTAGGATCCTGATTTCGTCCTTCTGTTGCTCGGCAAGCACCTTCAGTGTCGTAGGAACGATCGGAAGGCTTCTTCTCGGTTGGATCCATCACTGGCTGTTGCTCTTTGCTCGGTGATTGATGCGCCTGTTCCGCTCTTTCGCAGTGTCTGGAAAGAGACTGCGTTTCCTGATTCTCCCTCACTAGTGATAACTGTTCTTTGCTCGATTGCTGTTTCGCCTCTTCTGTTCCTTCTCGTTCATTGGAAGTGGTAGAAATGATTTCTCGGTCTTTCCTCATTTGCTGTTGCTCTTGGCTGGCCTGTTGCTGTTGTTGCACTTGTTCTTCGACTTGGTGGTGTTTTGAATTGGTAGTGTGCAGTTCACGATCCTCTGTCAGTGGTTGTTGCACCTGTTCTACATTTCCATCATGGAGATTGGAATTGGTAGATGGCATTTCCTTATCCTCTGTCATATCTTGTTGTTGCACTTGGGCCGTCTGTTCATGTCGCTGTAGCTCGTCGTTGTGTCGAGGAGAACACTGCATTGGCTTTGCCTCTGCTTCAGATGGATTTTCTGTCGTCTCTGCAGTTTGTTGGGTGGAACATTTCTGTCCCATTTCCGGTTGTGCTAACGCATCTTTGTTTTCCAGTGATGGTGCAGTTGTTGACAGCTCGTGCGACGCAGGCTTGGCAGCTGTCACTGTAGTTCTCCCTATTGTCTCGGCGCCTTCCTTTGGTTCCTCGAGTGGTCCACCGCTACTGTCATCGTTCGAGCAGTGTTCCGCGTTTGGTAGTGATTGCTGCGTTTCTGTTTCAGTCCGAGTCGTCGATGCTGCTGCACTGTTCATTTTGGCCACGTCCATTGTGGCTGGTATTTTGACTTGTCGGTACGTTTCCAAAAGTTCCTGTACCGGTGGTTCGTGCGTCTTGGGGGCGCTGGGAGGAGGCGTCTGGTAGGGGTTCACCGAAACGTTGGTCTGGTTGACTCCCAGTGCCTCTTGCGTTTGTCCTAGTACCGTTAGCGTTGTTGGATCAGATCCGCGAGTGGGAGGAGTCTGAGCTAGTATACCTTTGTTTTTGCTATGCATTCGCTGTCGTAGTTCGTCGCACAATTGTGGATAAGTACGGGGAGCATAGGATCGAATCGCCGGAAACTCTCTTGTCCGGACAAAACGGACGACCGACTCCCAATCCGATTCGCGGGTCAAAGCGATCCGGAGTCGTTCCCGTTCTTCATCTGTGATGCATGGATGATGAGTACGTAAGCAGCACAAAGATGTCAACATTTAGAAATGAAAAGGAGATCGAATAATAGTCTGACAATGAATGAATGCATGAATGAATCCAAATAAATGAACCTACCAGTCCATCTTCCCGAATTGGTTTTGTTGTGTGTTTGGTGCTGCCGCACTAGTATTTTTGGGTCGGACGTGGAGTTTCTTGTTCGTGTCGCAAGAGGAGTGCTGTCGTCGTTTCTTGTGGGTGGCTCCTTCCTTGGTTGGTGCCGCTCTGAGTAATTGTGAGTGCCGGCATTCTCGTTGGTCGCCAAGAACGTCGTGCTGCTTGCCTGAGTAATAGTGGAGGAGGTGGAAACTCTTCGTGGCGAGGGCGGTAAGGACGGTTGTTGTATTGTTGTAGAAACGGGTGTTGGCTGAGTCGGTGGAGTCTTCTGATTAGTGTTGTATGGTTTGGAAGGAGGGGGTGGTTTTTGATGATCCGCATAAGGTTTGCCACTAGGAGCAGAGGCATTGTTGTTTGGGTTGAAAAGAGAAGATGATGGCTTTTTGACCTCGTAGTTTGCCTTTTCTTTGGATTGCTGTTGTGGCAATTGACTTGGCAATTGATGGTTGCTTTTTTGTGGATTGTGAGTGGCTGGATTACCATTGTTTCTATGATTGTTGTTGTTGGGGATGACGGATCGTTTCTTGGTCCTATTCTTGAGTTGAATGACACCAGGAGCAGTGGAAGTTCCCAAAAAGACAATTTCATCATCGTCGTCGTCGTCATCATCAGAATCATCAATGCAAATGATCTTGGGTTTCTTGCTATTTTGGTTGGCAGCAGCCACAAAGGGCTTGGGACGTTGAGCCGTAGAAGTGGTAGAGGAAAAGCGGGGTCTCTTTTGAGCCCTTGGCGGTGGTGGTAGAGCAGCAGCGGGCTGACGAGGTTTGTGGATGGCTTGGTTGTTAAGTGGCTTTGGTTTGACTGGTACGAGTGGATTCTCTCGTTGATTTGTGGCAGTCGTCTCTTCTTGTCGTGGTTGTCTCTGGACCTGCAACGGTCCATCCGTCGGCATGGTTCTACGTTGATGATTGGCGGGAAGACTACATGTACTGGCAGTGCTCTTTCGTGCCGTGATTCTCATGACGGTTTCTTCTTCTTCCACTACTGGATCTACTGACATGTCAATCTCTTCATTTTCTGAACAAGACGACTCATCTCCCACACAATCAGGACATGTCTCGGCATTGTGCGGTTCGTGGTAGTAATCGTCGTTGTAGCCTCGCATCTCTTCCAGTTCGCTCCACTCATCGTCACTCTCCAAACGCAAAAACGCATCCCACGACACTCGACGCCTTTGATGCGAGTCTTCGTGGTCCGTGTCACTGTCCGTCATGGTCGAAAGAAAGAGAGTTCTTCTGTCAATAGAAAACTGTCTACAGTAGCAAACCTGGCGATGGATGGATGTGCTGTCGTGCTGTCGTTGGCGCGAGGTTCTACTCATTTTTTCAATTTTTGAGTTACATTTCTCCATTTGCAGGTTTTGATGTGAAAATCACAGATTCAAAACTACCTACCTCTGTGTTAGCGGCGTACTAGCTAGCGCTATAGTACATCGTACCACTTGGAGGCAACTGAGGAAATGTGTGTCTGTTCAGCCTGGCCTGAGCTATTTATAGCTAGCATAGCTAGTGGCTATCTCTATCTAACTAACCAAGTGTAGGGACCAGAGTCTACAAGGTACGATGGACAATAATGGGGCCACTGGAAGCAACTGGCTGGACACAAGAAAGAGACCACCGAAATGTGAGGAGGATGGCTATTTCAGGCCAACTCATTTCCGACAACCGCTGTTGTGGCGTACCGGTATCGGTGAAGGGCGGCTGATGCACTTTCCCCAAAGCCCTGTCGGTAGCTAGCTAGAGTAGCTAAGAGCAGCCACCGTATCGGTAGCATGCATGTGGCGTCGCGTCGAGTCACAATTATCAATGCTAGCTACGGTGCAGGAGAGCTGGCTGTGCAACCACACTACTAACAAAGACTTCAAGCAGGTTAGGAGGCAGTTTGCGCCTTTTGGGCGAAGACTCCTTTTACATTCCTTCTCTCTATGCAGTGTGCAGATGGCTGGCAAGTTTGGGACTACTGATGCCAATCCCTTGCTACGACTAGCTAGTAGCCACAAGAATAGAAGCATAAGGTATCTACCGTACTAGCTAGTAGTACTCCCCTCAATAGCGGATGACGGCCTACAGTAATAAGGACCTGTATTTCCAAAATGTTATCGATTACGTGCAAAAGTGGTCGTATGCCGGTGGGGGACTCGAACCCTCAACCTTCTGTTCGAGACAATGCTCTGCCATTGAGCCAACCGGACCTTGAAACCTGGGGACAAAAGAGAGATCCTTTGCCGCTGTGAACAACTTGCAAAAATTGATGAAATTTAGGATTTGTGGTAATTTCAATAAAAACTTATCCGGTGGGGGACTCGAACCCTCAACCTTCTGTTCGAAGACAGATGCTCTGCCATTGAGCCAACCGGACCTTGCAACCTGGGGACAAAAGATGAGATCCTTTGCCACTGTGAACAACTTGCAAAATTGTTGAAACGGAAGGAAAACTGTGGAATTTCAAGAAAACAGTATCCGGTGGGGGACTCGAACCCTCAACCTTCTGTTCCGAAGACAGATGCTCTACCATTGAGCCAACCGGACTTTCGTTGACACTGTTTGGTGCTGCCAAGTAGACAGAAATTCTAGACTACTATCAATCAACCAAGGAATTTTAAGCAGAAGAAGCAAGGCGGATTTGCACATCGCAAGACAGGTTGACTGCCAAGAAGCCAGGGTAGAAAAACGGGATCTATTTTTCGTGGTTGTATTGCACCTTAGCTACCGTATGTATAGCCAGCTATGTACCGTAGTACCAAAATGCTGGAGACTGAACAGTCAACCTCGATGTTTTCCATATCCTCAAAAATTGTCAGCCGGCGACTGCATTGGCCCTCGAACGTTTGCTTCTCGGGTCATCCTGGAACCATTCATTCGTCCATGATGATGATCGAATGAATCGAATTGAAGATGCCTTCCTCGTTGCCGACAAGCTATCGCGATCTACCGAGTGCACACTAAATTCAAATCATTCCAGATGCCTGGTTAGTATTATTCCGTGGGTATCGTCGTGGCATTGGCTTGCGGTTGTTGCGGTTGTTGTTCCACAACTTGTTGTTCTTTTGGTTGTTGTGTCTTGGTCTTGGCGTTGTTATATCTACTCCCCTTGAATCGATTGTATCGTCCTCGTGGTTTGACGGACGCGAGTCGTCGTTCCAATGCCGGCAATCCACCACCTTGTTCTTCCCACAATCGAATCACCGTGGTAACCGCCGGTACTTCTCCCGTAGATTGAGTATCCCATACCAGTTGAAAATCGACTTGTGGCGATACCATGTAGAGTTGTCGTTCCCTCGGTTTCCCCAAAGGATTGTGAATGTACCGAATTCCCTCGTAGACAAAGTCTTTGGGGCGATGCGAGTGTCCAAAAATGTGAATGTTGCGTTTTTTATTACTGGCCAAGTCATCATCAGTGGGAGACGGCAAGAGACGTCGTATTTGATCATCCAGCAGGGCACTTCCGGCCACTTTGGCAAATTTGGCACTCATACCTCCGGCGCCATGATCGAACCACGCATCGTCAAACTCGGCGCGGTCCAAGTCTTTCCAATCGGGCAATGACTGTACGTTGGGTAAAAAGTGGGATACCGTCAGGATTCCCGTCGATTGCGGTTCTTTGTGGTTGTTTGCAGTGTTTGCGACCGCGATATTATTGGGAAAGGGATTGTTCAGGAACAAGGGTTCGTTCTTGGCCAGAAAGTGTTCCACCAATCCCATTGGCAATTGTCCTGGATTCTCCAATTCTGTATCTGTATCCTCCTCCACGGGTGGATATCCCTCCCAGACACATCGTTTAAAGTCAGCCCAAGGCCAATATTGAAAGTCATGACAGAGGGATTCTCGAAAGGACAGTGTCCCATCGTACCAGGATTCCAACGGTACAATCCAGAGCGGATGAGGACTGTTGGCTCCCACAAGGAGGGATTGTGTGTAGACCCCCATTTGTTCGCACACGTCATAGACTTGTCGTAGTTTGTCAAAAGATGTCGATTTTGGAGCGTGTTTTCGATCGATCCAGGCTTCGTGGTTGCCCGGGACAAACAACACTTGAGCATGCTCTGTCAGTATCGACATGGATTTCACAAAAGTGTCCGTCATGTCGTGACTGATATCTCCCGCCACAATAATCAAATCGGTGTCGCGATTGAAATTGCCATGGTCCATGTGCTCGTGCAGCCATTTCTGATTGTCGGGATGATCCGTGTGCAAATCGCTCAAACAAAACACTCGTTGGATGGAATCGGCTAGTTGCAACAGTTCCGCACTGTTGAATCTGTCTGAGTCTTCCATGATGGATTCATTGTCATTGTCATTTTTATTAGCATACAGTATCAGTGGACATGGATGACGAGCATGGTTTGGTTGTGCTGTACCGGTACTAGTAGATGGCCCTGGGGATGAAACTTGTAGGGGTATCCAAGCAGCAGAAGGCACAAGGCATTGACAGAACGCAAGCAGCCTTAACAGCTTGGATATTGATGGACAGTGGGCTTGATGTGTCATTGGTCTCCTCATTGTAGCTGTAGCTCTGAGCAAAACACACTTGGGTAGAAGTGATCGGTAGGATCAATGGATCTTGTCCTTTCCAAGCTTCACTGAATCCAAACTTCTTCTCTCTCAATCTCGTAGCGTCTCTCCATGTGTGGACTTTTTGACAGTTGAATTTGCTGATATGAAAGAGGTGAGAGAAGAAACACAGAGGATGATACTCTCTTCTTTGGTTGAAACGGGAAGTGGCTCGTTGCTCGGGTGATGCATCCATCGGATGAGCACTCTGATTCCCGATAACACGTCACTGCTTCGAAGACGTCGAAGGCTTGGATCGATGGATCGATGCTTAAGGTGGTCGCCCAGAAATATTAAGCCAGTTGAGGCTGTAAAGGTACATGGGCCCAAAATGGACGTAATTCGAACATATCTTTCGCATATGTTACGGAACTTGGAATCTTGGTTGATCGAATTATCACCGGATAGCTGTTCGCGAGTAGATTCCAACTGCAGACTGGATACGAGCCATAAATTCTAGCTTTCGCGCACCTTTCCTAGCTTCGCCTCTAAGTCTTTCATTCATGTGAGAGCCAGTCGACCTTTCGACCCTCGTACTAGCGCCAAATTTTTGGACCCACGTATATGTCATTGACCAGAACATTTTCAACAAAGAGCACCTTTGATGTGCCGACGTACATAAATCGCTTGTATAATGTTGACGCCACCACGTCGTCCCGTTGTAACGCCTGGTGCTAACAGCACAGGATCTCGTGCCAGTAGTGCAGGAGGAGGATATTGGAGAGCCAATGCTTCCATTGAATCCTCTAAGCTAGCATCCAAGGATCGAGATTGGAAGAATCTTCCCGGATTTGGAGGAACCGAGGTCACAACGAGGACTAGACACAACGGCACAGGAAGACCAAATTACACGAGATTGGACTATGGCGAAGCTTTGTCATCTGACGAAGAAGACGAGCCAACAGCACCAGAGTTTGTGGAACAGCCTGCCGTTGAAGAGGCCACCACCGAAGAGGAAAATGACGAACAAAACGGGCCCAAATTCAACACAAAGCCCCACCAAAGAGTCATTCTGGAAGTCGACCAATTGAACGAATATTTCAGTCAATCGCCTTGCCGCAGAGAAGGTTGTAATGGATTGCTCCAATTTAGCGTCCACAATTGCTGCATTGCCTCGTCATTCAAACTGGAGTGTATCAATGAGGATTGCGAGTATGTTTATATGAGCACCAAGCCAACCCAAACAACAATGCATGGCGTCGGCAATGACAAATACGAAAGAAGTACCGACTCTGCGGTCAATGTATTGTACGTTTTGGGAAATTTGGCAAATGGCAACGGTGGCACCGAAGCTGCCAAAATCCTAGGTTTATTGGGTTTACCGAATGACACAACTATGCAAACTCGTTCGTTTGGAATGATTGAGGAACGACTTGCCCCATCCATTCGGGAATTGACCGCGGAAGTCATTCGTGAAAATCTGATTGAGGAAGTTCGCCAATCCACGCCCAGTGAGCAAGACTTTTTAGACTGGATGACTGCTTCGAGTGATCCCAACGGCACATTACTGAAGGAGAAAATGCCGTTTGTTGATGGGGGATATGATATGGCGTGGCAACAGAAAGGATCCGGTCATTTGAGGAACTCCGTTTCAGGTCACGGTGCTATTGTGGGTGCTAAGACGAGAAAGATCATTTCGTTTGGCATCAAGAGCAAGGTTTGCAGCAAATGCGACGCTTGGGCAAAGCGTCATGCCAATACTGAGGCCGCCGACCGTCCAGCGGTACCGGACCACGAGTGTACGCGGAACCATGATCCACAAGACTCATCAGGATCTATGGAAGCGGCTCTTGCCTTGGAACTGGCCGTTGGACTGTTCCGAGAGTCCAAAGTCATCTTGCGACGATTGTGCTGCGACGACGACTCCTCCATTCGTGCTGACTTGCAGTGGAGCAACGCCAACTACAAAATCAACTATCAAACCGACGTTCTTCCCAAGGTGAAGATTACGAAAGGCAAGAACAAGGGAGAGTTGCAAGACCGCCCCGACAAAGGCAAGTTACCGGGCGATATTCCGGAACCAAAGTTTGTGGCTGACCCGAATCACCGCCGCAAACAGTTGACGGGAGAGCTCATCCGTTTGGATCTATCGACAGTCGACAAGAAAAAGGGGATGTGCCGCATGGATTCTATTCGTCTTGGCAAGAACTTTGCCTATTTCATTCGTACGCTTCTACAGATCGAGGAGAGCGAATTTGAAACCCGTGGCAAGGCAGTCTTGGATCACCACTTTGACGATCATTCGAAATGCGGCCCTTGGTGTGCTCGGTCAAAGGAGACGGAAGAAGAACGAAAGGCAAGCAAGAAATTCTACCGCGACAAGGACGAGGATTTGGAACTGTACCAGTTACTCAGCACCATCGTGGCGAAATACATCACATTGGAACGGTTGAAGGAATTGGCCCATGGCCAAGATACGAATGCCAACGAATCGTTCAATAGCCTCGCCACCTGGTTTGCTCCCAAGAACAAGGTTTTTGCGAGCTCGTGCTCCCTTGGCAATCGCCTCGGTATGGCGGTCTGTATCCATTCCATTGGCTACGAACAATTCTACCGTCGACTTCTGTTCAAGCTTGGGATCGCAATGACGGACGGGATCACCCATTACTTGGAAATTATCCAGAGAAACCGGGAAAAGCGACAAACAAAGAAGCAAACGACAACTTACAAGAAAGCTAGGGACAAGAGGAAACGTGAGAAACTGGCCAAGGAAACGATCAATGCCTTTACCAAAAAGGCCAAGTCGAAGGGTGTCTACCGTCCTGGAATGAATATGGAGGATATCACAATGGAGGAACTCAACAATATGACTCCAGTGCCAAAGAAAGCAAAGAAAGCTAAGAAATATTGTCCATTCTGTGGCAAGGCTGGCCACACAACCAAGAGGGCCAAGGCCTGTCTTCATGTCGGCAAGAGTAACATTGAAGCTCTCCCAATCTACTGCAAGGAGACTGGCAGGAAGCTAGCTGATATTGTGGCAGTGGTTTCGCCACAAGGACCAACCAGTGCTGTTGCAGCTTTGCCTATTGAGGAGGACATTGCTTTGCCAGTTGAAGAGGAGGATACAGTTGCACACGATGCACTAGCTCTAGCAGAGAATGCAGCCAATGATTTGTCCTGTTTGGAGGAGTTGCCATTCGATACTGTTGTGCCTGGTACAGAGCATCTTGCAATGCTAGACCAGGATGACACAAGTGATGAGGAAGACCTCGACAGTGATGAGGAAGATACCCCCACCACCAACATTATCTAGATTGATTGCTGCTAGCTTCCTTGCTAGCTATAGCTTGATAAGAGATAGAACGTTTGCTTGTTTCAATCGAATGGCTACTGTAGTACGTCGAACTGGCACGGAGCACAGAGGCTGCAGCCACGTACATTGTCATGACATACATGCATGTAGCCGTCAACCTTCCAATTATTTGAACACCTTCTCTCCAAAGCAACGGTTCTGGGTTTCAATATTTGGCCTCACATTTTTGTCAGCCGTTCCGGCTCGCCGAATTCATTTCTATACTAAAATAGTACAAAGAACACGGATTCCTCACACTCACCGGATTTGAACGCGAATTTCAAAATCTTCTTTCTTTCGAAGAACGAAACTAAGATTCCATCGAACAAAGGAAAAGTCTATCAGCACGAAAACGACACTGCCACTGTTCTGGAGCCCATTATCTCAATGCCCGTCGAATGCATTGCCCTGCAACCATATACTTATCTTCTTGCTAATAGTGTAAGCGAGAGAGTAGTGCATGGTTGCAGGGCAATACGACTATTGGGTATCGAGATTTATCGGCTGAGAGCAGCGATGGAACATGCGATCGACACCTTCTGATGCCCGTCGGAAAGATAACAGGCGAGTCGAAAACGGTGGAAGGCCCATCGAATACACCTCTGTACTACTATTAGACAGAGCTTATGCATTGATAGAAGTCTCGTATGGGTTACATTGGTTGATTCTAGCCCACCTTTAGCAGCAGCTGGTCGTTCGATCCATTGTTTGTTATTTCACTCGATCTCTCGCGACAAAACCCTGACTCATGAGGTGCGTATATTGACAGCTTAAAGCTGGCTTAATATTTCTGGGCGACCACCTTAATAACGCTTTTACTCTTCTATGCGGTACTCAAAGCAGCACCTGCGGTCGTGCGAAGCTGAACCAGTTTCGTCGAACTGGGACGGTCCCACGAGGAACGAGGCATCGGCAGGCCAGCAAAAGACTGACTAGCTAACCTGGCCTAACTAGCTAGCTAGACATGATAGTAAGACAGTTCCGAGTGTCGGATCTCATAAAATTCAAGCCAGGCACACAGAATTGAATTGAATCCAATCATGAAGCTTTCTTCTTGGATGCAAACCACAAAACTCGTTTGCGCAGTTGCGTCGGTAGTATTCCCCGCAGCCCGGGCTCACTTACTGCGAGGACTCGAAAAGGGGGACAGCAATGCTGCTGTCAACCTTCCTCCATTAGTTCCTGGTATCCCACTCACCCTCTCTGTTTCGGAGAATCAATACTTGGATTGGTTTCTGGATATCCAAGATGTCCCTTCTACATTTGAATGCACCGTGCATGCTAGTGATGGCTCCTTGTTTCTTGATTTGACTCTGGCTCCTGGAAGCAACCATGGAGAAGAAACTCATTTCTGTCTCGAGTACCCATCCGGTGTGAATGGAACGGAAGTAATGACTTGTCGCACTGACATTTTTCCTTCCCCATTTCCATTGCTGGTTCGTCTGAGATCCTACGTGGCCATGGACGAAGTCGTCTTGGACTGTCATCACATGGTCCCATCCGCTCTGGAACCCGGTCTTCCATCCGACAGTTTTGATCTGGATACGGGCAAGTTTCAAAGCTTTGTCGTGGATACGACGTCCATACTAACAATGGAAGATGGGGCTGGTGATGACTATGTCAATTGCAGCTTGTCATCGGATGAGGGAGACCCTGTCATGTTCATCTATGAAGTCAAACCTGCCAACAGCAACCAAACCAGCCACAATAGTGTGTGCATCGCAGGGTTGTTGCATTCCACATGTGATGTACTGGTGCCATCCTCCGATGATGTATCACAGCTGTTCATTGCAGTAGATAGTTGGGGTGCGGCAGAGAATGTGACTGTGGCGTGTGAAGCGGGATCCATGAAGAACAGAACGACACAATGAAGACAACCCTTGAGGCAGACGACCCCCCCTTGGCCCCTGATGCTGTTGCCACGAGGAATGAGGCTTGTAATACACTCACAATAAAGACTAGTAGCTAGTGCAGCCATGTGCCAATATATGGGTATGAGCGAGGCAACAAAGGGCACTTCCAGTAGATGTGTAGCAAAGGAGTGGCTGGGCCAATTTGGGATGCAGATATCGGAAATACAATAGTGGACACGCCACACCTTCGATTCAAGGGAAGCCAACCAACTTCCTAACGAGCTATCAAGCTAGCCAGAACTATTAGTTTCTACTAAGATCTCGGTACGAGAGAGCTAGCTACTTAGGTTTGCCCCTGTCGTCATTGGATGTCATCTTGCAGCGGGTCCAATATTCCTCGTCCGTCACCTTTATTGTGCTTGGGCTTATTTGGTTCCAGCATCGATCGGTATCACAGGTCAGTTCTCTGCTTTCGTGGCAGCAACTAGTAGTCTGCTAGCTACAAGCAAACTGTGTCACTCGTCTTCCACCCATCCACCATGGGCCTGAACTATTGTCTTTGCAACATTGGAGCCACAACCAGTTCCAAAGGACTCATGTTTCAAGATTCCTACCGTATTTCCGCCTGTAGCATCGTGTCTCCCTAGCTAGCTTATGTGATACGAAAGTCAACTTGGTTATCCTAGAAATGCATCCTTGCAGAAGAGTGTACTGAATTATCTACTTCAGTAATAACAAAATGCTCTTCCAGTATGGAAGAGAACTGCAGATTGCGAATTCGTTGATGATTTCAGTAACATAAATGTACGGCTAGGTATTCCATTGCCCAGTTGCCTTGTATCATTCATCGTCCTTGATATCTTTTAAATTCAGAGATTCTTTCTGTGCTTTATTACCAAGCTCCGGCACCCTCGATTTCAACCTCGCCATTTTCATCCCCAATATCGTAGGTACAAATGCCCACACCGGGTTGTCCCTTGACGGAGCGACACTTGGCATCGCCGCACATGCCATCTCCTAGCTGCCCTTTAGTAGGCTGACAGAGGAGGAGGCAGTACTTGGTACCATCCGGCGTCTTGAGTCCACACATGGGATGTGCCGTGACACCATCGGGGACATCCGTGGGACACGAGTCTCCGGCGCCACAGGGAGGAGTGCACAAATCTCCGTCAATGCCCATGACACGAAACATCTTTTCGTCCGCAGCGCAGCCGTTCTTGGGATTGCCATAGTGAGATCCAAGCATATTAGGTCCAGCCAACCAGTCTTCGGCGACACCCATCAAGGGCTCTTCTGTGAGAGAAGCAGAGGCAGCAACAGCAGACACCAACAACAGGAACAGACGCATCATGGTAGTAGTAGTAGTCTTTCGTTGAGTTAGATAGTTAGAAGGGAAGGACTTGTCAAGCAAAGTACTCGTGATTTTATGATGACTGAGCGCTGATGATGCCTTTCATGTTTGGGGTATCTTTTGGATCTATGGATCTTTTAAGACCCGCGGGAATCGCATAAAGCGCAGGTACCGTTTTTTGCAAGACTTTCGTTTCGTTCCTCTACAAAAGGTCGTGGTCTGGATCCAAGGTGGGGTTTTGCGAACAGATGATGATGAGTAGCTCTTATCTCTTCCTTTGGTTCGTTCGTCCTCGTGCAAGGTAATGTTGGTTCTTCTGTCTTTCATTCAGTGTTTGTTTCAAGCAAACCGTGGCGCCTCAAACCCTTGTCTCATCCTTGCAAAAGGTCTCTCCATGTTGGGTCGCTGCCGGTGACAATGGTGCTGTCGGTCGTTCCTTAGTGTTCGAGTCTCATCTTCAACAACAACAACAAAGGTCAGTTCACATTCTTCTCACAGACGTCTCACAATGCTCCTTCGGGAGCTGCCCCTTCGGGGGCTCGCGGTTCCCTTGGAGGCAGCCCAGTGGTTTGCGACTTGCCGGTACGCCCCTCGTCAATTCGCTGGAAAATGGCACCGAAACAGTCTTGCAGTTCTTCTATCATCGTTAGTTATTGCAACATACATGTCTTCCTTACCTTCCTGCATTTCCTTCTTTTGTCACGAATGATGGAGCGATCTATCCACCGAAGCGACGCCTACTCTTGCACAGAGCCTCTTCCTTTATTCCTCGACAAAGATGATCGTTTCCTCTTCCACTCCTAGCTAGTCTAGCTAGAGCCAGTTTCTCTGTTTACCAACCAAGCGACGGTTTCAACAAGAGAAAACGGGGGTTTCAAGAACAAGCCTGCATCTCATGCGGTAGGAAGAAGCGCGAAAGATAGTGAACACGGGGTTTCGCACCCTTGTATGCACCATCAAAGATAAATGGTATTGCCTCACTTGTACATGTACGCACTTGTATCCCGCTATCTATGATTTGGTTGCAGTTGAAAATGAGGTTGCGGTACGTTGCTACAACGTAATACCAGGGCCAAACGAAACACGGGACAAAGATGTGGCACCTTCACACGTGATGTGAAGATGGCCTCGAATGTGCAAACACGCTCCTACTCTAGTCAAACGCTGCATGAACAAAAAGACTGCTGGAAACCCCAACTGCAACGATTTGAAGGCTTTTTTATCCCCATGTGTACAAAGTAAGCATTGAATTCAGCTGGTGACATTACCGAGTTGGAAGTCCTAGAAACTCGACATGACGACTGCATTCAAACTATCAAAAAAGGATTGCGGCAGCAACGACAAAGTATCGTATTGATTACGGCTTTTTCTAGACTGCCACCGTACCGTTCGAACCTGCACCACACCGCCCCTTGTCTCTCCAATAGAAAGCTGTTGTACCGCTCCCTACCGTAGACCTCGTTACATTGCGTTGTCTTGCAGTTGGAGAGGGCGGCGCCATCTTCGACGAATCCTTTGCGATTTCTTTCGCAAAGAAGGTGTTCTGTGCCTATTCTGTTCGGGGTTGTTTCGAAGCAACTCCCAGGACAGTAATGGCACGGTACCGGTACGCCTTTTCAAAACAGAAATAGACACCAATCAATCATGCAATAAATGTATGTAGTCTTTACACAAATCCTAATTCTACCGCTCAGCATGTGGCTGTGAAACGTTATTTCTTCTTTTCCATTGAATGTAAATTGCTGTCAATATGACGTTGTGTCACAAATTATTGCCTTCGACGGACCATGTGAACGAACGCCCAGAGGTTGAGCAAACCCATGAGGACGATAACGCCTTTCAAAAATGCCTTGTTTCGAAAAGCTTTTGAGCCCCTGAAGCATCCAAGCAATCAAACAAGTGTAAGCGGGAAAACTGCAATTATGGTTCCAAGCTAATAGAATCGAATCGAGTTCTTCTGTTTTCTTTTACGTACATGCTTCGCAACACAACACTCGCTTGCTCGACGGCACTTCTCGTCGCATCAATGTGCCCAGATGTTGTCTCCAATTGCTCTCGCTGACGACCCATCTGCAACAAGGTACTGGTTCCAACCTCTTCTGAATCGGAACAGAGTCTGTGTGTGGTTGCGACGAGAGAATGGTTGAGAGAAATGTCAACAAAACAAAAAATTTCCAACTTTTCCTTTTGAATAACTCACTGGAGAGAATTTCGCAGCATGTCTTCAGAATTGGAGAGGAGGCAATCCATATCATCATAATTTTCGTCAAAGCTTCCATTGGGAGCCTGATAGGTCCCCATGGTGTCTCCAAACAAGTCTTGGCGACCCAGGTCGTTCAATTGCCGCTTGACCTCGCGAGAAAGAGGAGCAATGTCTCGTTCAATGCGTTGCTTGGACTCCATCACACGATTCGGGTTACCCTCTACTTCAGCAAGACCTTGCATGGCCGAGGCACACTTTCGTGCTTCCTCCAAGAGACGCTCACATTCCGAAAGTGTTTGACGAGAACGGTTGCCTGCAAGGTAGCTTCGGATCTTTTGGAGGTGGGCATTGTATTCCTTCACAGCAAATTCCAACGAGCATGTCAGTGAGTGCCATGTAATCGACAGGTTTCTAGTCCAAGCGCCGATAACTTACCCTGTCGTAATCGTCGTAGGAAGCCGCCATGGTGGACTAGATCACTTGTCCTTTCGTGGGTGTTGTCGTGGGAGATTTTTGTTTCTGTTTTGCTGCTGCTCTTGGGTGGAGCCCTAATTCTTGGGCAACAGAACCCCTTAGTACAGTAGTCCCCCTAGGCTGCCCCATGCACAGTGTTGCTAGCTAGCTACTACCGGTACCTGGTATAAGGTAATAGTTTCAGTCAGGGGTCATGTCTCATTGCCCCCTTTATTAGGTTATCCAAACTATAACTAGCTACATTGAGTAGCCCATTCTATCAGAAATAGTATTATTAATACTTTTGTTGTCCGGGGTTCTCGGCGCGCAAGAAATCCATCGTGTCATTGCGAAGTGCCAGCGTCCAAAGGTTGCCGATTAAGGTTTTGATAAACTGATGAGTACCGTAGCTCTCTTCCTTCGGATCGTCTTCGTGCTGGGTAATTATACTAGTACACTAGCTAGTTACTAACACATTTCGTTCCTCATGAAGGTCGGATTCGATTCTCCTGGGATCGGCACGTTAGAGCAGGGCTCTGTCGACCATGGACGATGGTGCTCCTTTCGTTCCTCAAGAAAGTTGGATTGTCCTGGATCGGCACGGATGCGCGGGGCATTATCGGGGGTAAAGAGGAGTAAGCTTCTCAGCCAGTGCTCGCCATTGGACCTTTGGTTGGATGGTTCGTCCTCATGCAAGCTAAGAGTGGGGCATTGCATCAAGCAAACTCGGCAAGCCCACGAAACCCCAACACAAGCGGAGTCAAGACGAAGCAAACAAACCAATCTGTTGCTCTTTCTTTCACCATGGGCCCCTTCTTTGTCGAATGCGCGTTCCCGACACTACGATAATCTCCTCATCTTTTGCCCGTGCTCAGTTGTTCTTCCGCATGTGTGTGTTGCTATTGATGGATGTAGCAGAGCTTTGAGGAGAATCGTAGAATCATTCGTTGCGCAAGTCAAGATTTGTGCTCTAAAATCATCGCTGCACTTGCATCGAGCTCCGTGCATCGCATCGCACCCACAAAATCCGCTGTGCTTACAAAATGAAGGTTTCGGGCTCCGACAAAAGCAAGACATTCTCCAAAGACTGGACGTGCGTTAGTCAAGCAGGAGGATTTTGAACGCCGCCAGATCCTAGTGTTGGCGCTACCAGGGATGCCGACTTCCAGGAATGTCAAAATTCTTTGCGTGCAGAGGTGCCGTAGTGAGTGGGAAGGCCCTAGTTAAGCTTGGGGTCGCTCCCAGGTATATTGTCTCACTAGTAGTAGTCACAACTTTGGCCATCTTTGATGAGGCTCCTTTGCTTGCTTTGCGCGAGACTGTGCTCAAGATCCATACTCTTCAGAGGATCGAATTTTGTGCTCGTTGGGATTCCCACTATTCCTGGGTGTGGTTTCTTTTCTGTTTGGTTCCTTTCTCACGCGATGGAGGCTGTAGCGACTCCCAACATTCTGTCTGCCGAATGGACTGGATCGTCAGGTCGACGCCCCTTAACACTCCCACATGCTTGAACTGCATGCATGGGCCCCAAACAACTGCCCGTAGTCTTGTGTTCCTTAATTGTTGCATCCGCTCTCTGCTTTTCGCTGTCCTCGTACTAGCTAGGCCTAGCTAGAGTCTGTTGGCCCACACTCCAGAGTGCGATTGTTAGCCCAATCCGTTTCATTCCTTCATGTAGTCAGATCCATCTTCTTTGCCAAGAATTCCCAAAGACAAGACGACCGACGACCTGGTCATCCATCCGAAAGCATCGGTAGAATCGCAATCTCACAAAAAATCGTATAGCTCTAAAGATAAAATACACTATTCGGGTAAGTACAATTCAACAGTGCCATTGTCACGGCCGGAAAGCATGCCGGTCGCGGCAGATATGGTAGATACAGTGGGTATTCTGGATGGACGCTCGGATAAGGAGGAAGGTTGGAGATTGGAAAGCAGAGTTTGAATCTGCCGTTGCATGATACGTTGTTCCTCAAGGAGTTGTCGTTGGTAGTCTTCCATGAGCATTTGCGATCTTCTCATGGCGGTGACTTCCTGGGAGAGGGCATCATATGCGCCTTTGTCAACAACACGTCCACTCGTACTCGTATTTGCACTCCCACTACTCGTACGGGTACTAGAAGTCGCGGCGGTGGCAACGTCGGCACGGTTGGTAAAGGCACAAACACTCGTGTCTTCTCGACCTTCTTCGGTGGATTCACGCTCGGAACAGTCTTTGGTTTCTTGATCGGACGACAATCTGCCCGGCGACAGTCTTCTGCCAGTGTTAAGATTACGCATCGTGGCGGCTCTCACCAGACGTTTGGCCGGCTTTTTGACGTGCTTATTGTAGTACATGTTCCAAAAGGCAATGGCCAAGGAAAACACCATTGTGACCCAGTGAAACATGAAGCTTCCAATCATTTGGTTCATGGTAAGTTGTTGTGATTCTTCCGTGGCATCGCCATGGGATGCAACGGCACCTCCCACTGCTCCCTTGCCGGCTGCCTTGAGATACCGTTGTAATTGTAATTGTCTTTCGTGTGTTGCACTTTCCCGTCGCAGCCGTCGTCGTGTCAGGGGCGATTCCTCGTCCGGGGGTGCTTCGGATTCGGACAAGACTGTCGTGGAGAGAACGGCAGCCGCAGCTTCCAACTCGGGGTCGTATACGTCACAGTTGATGGATTGTTTCCTCCGGCGGTCTTCCTCCCAAGCATCGTCAATGAATCCGTCGTTCTTCATGGCTTCCATGTGTAGATTGAGTACGTCGCGGACCAAGTTGGTACATAGATTGCCCGAGTCTGCCTTGCTGGCAAAGCCTGCCTTGACTTCTTTGATGCGGTAGAGAGGTTCTCCCACCCATTCCAATTCACAGGTTGGATTGAAGGATCGTATGCGTCTGGATAGTTCCCAGTTCGTGACTGTTTCTAACGCGTACTGGCATTCCCCACGATTCAAGCCGTCGTAGACTTCTTCAATGGTCTTTTTGGGTATTCGATAGGCCGAGGGATAGTTTTCCTTGACGTACAAATCCGTGTTGGTATTCTCCCACGTGCAAATCTTGAAGCCAAACACCGCCGCTTGTTCCACCGTGTCCACTTGCACAACCTGTGGTTTCCGGTCTACATAGAGACTGGCCAAATTGGCTGTGTAAGTGGCTGTCATGACCAGCGCCCAGAGAGCCATGCTGATCCCAAATATTCTTCCCGCCAAGTTCTTGGGATGATACTCGTACGCTTGTGTAAAGTTGATGAAACTCAAGTAACAGTTTTCTTGCCACCATTCCCATAGTGACCGATTGCCTCTGTCATCGGCCAGCCATTCAATGATTTGGTAGACAATACCAGAGAGGACAATGGTAAAGACCGTGAGGGCCCAAACACTGGGTTCATAGGGCAACATCCAGTTGGTCCATACAATCTCGTCACTAATGACTTCTGGCACTGTTTTGGTAATGAGAATGATGCTTCCATCGTACCAATCTTCGTGAAAGACGGCCCCCTGATTCATGCGATCCAAGTTTTGGGCCCACCAGTCGGCATTCAAGTCGTAGGCTTCAATGCCCCACAGCAAGAGATCGGTCCAACTTTCGTTGGCGCCAGTGGGAGCATGACTGGCGGCAAAACTGTGCCGCCATGTAAATCCCGCTCGTTCGGCCAACTCGTCCAGAATCACGGCCGCCAACCCGGGATAGTTGGCAATTCCCGTTTCCTCGTCGTAATGAAAGTAGTCGGGGGCCACCAAGACGTTCAATTCCTTGCCAGACAATGCATCCTGGAGCTCAATGGTCCCGTTGCGTTGGAGGTGAAACTGTTCGCACATGTCTTGACGATGATAGACCCCGGGACTCATTTGGGGTTCGGTAAACTTGGCCATCTCTCCTGCCGCAGCAACCAAGTCTACTTGCAAGAGCAGTAATAGAAGCTCCAGAAGAGCCATCAGCCGCAGCACCCTCATCGATTGGATTCGGAACAGCATGCCTTTGTCTCTCGTCTCGTCTTTGTCTCTGTCTGTGGTCCTATCTAACTATAGTAATGTTACCCTCCAACTGTATCCTGGATGCTGGCAATGCTGGTAAGTTGTCTAAGTCCCAGTCCTTCACTGGATTTGGGGCTCAACGTTGCTGTACACTACTGATGATGATGGCCACAAGCAAGGTCCAAAGTAGTGTTGCGATAGCGATTGCTGCTGCGGTGCACACTGAAGTGGTCGTCAAACAACAGCTCGTCAACCGCTGGCCGAAGTTCACGCTGGCCAGCGGGATTGGTCACCTCGATTCCTCCAAACTATCATGGCTAGCTAGGAAGAGGTGCACTCGATCGGACAAACCATTGTCGAATGGTCGTTTCAACACTATTATTGGCAATAGTTTACTATGCAATTGATAATCTGGAATATAGTTTAGCGTCCTTCGAAACCATTGATTTCCGCTTTCTCAAAGAACAACTCCCTTCTTCTACTCCAATAATAAATAATAAAACTCTGGTGCACTCTGTCGCGTCGCCACCTATTAATAGACTATACGATTGGCTGTACCTGTGCTTTCTGCTGTAAACTATCATACTAGTACCTGGTACATGTCATCAGGCGAGTCAATTCACCGCAATCTTTTCCGAGGGTCCGACACGACATACTAGTACCAGCCCGCACAGCCAGTCAAGCGGTCAAGCTCCCCTTTTAAAACGACAGCATGCTGCATGGCTGCATGGCTGACTCCTTGGTCGCTGGACTCTTGTGGAAATTTAGAGCTCAGCTGATGTGTTATTTATTTATTACATACACGTGCACTCGTGCACTCAATAGAGGGGACTAATAATAATACTTTAGTACTGTAGTCTAAGTACATTTTTCTGATACATCTAAGACAATTCGTTGAAACATTATTAAAAGAGAGGGTCCTCTTTTATTTAATGTAGTGAACTTGTTGTAATTAGAAGAGGACAGAGCGGATTTAACAAAGAGCAAGTGCGGATTTGAAAGAGCAAATGCGGGACTCAAATTTCATCTTTTCCCCAGCGGTCCTACCGGTAGCCACCGTTGGCACCTCCGGTGGACATGCCCACCGTTACGGTAGCAGTACTGTGCCGTAGAAGGAGGGAGTCGAGTCGAGTCGAGTCCTTCCTCATTCCTCGGTGCAGCTGTTTCGTTAGCAAAGGTCTTTGCACTACATGCAATGTATGTAGTCGTTTAGCTTCAGCCAATGAATGCACTACTTTTCATGGAAACAATGCATTGGCTGACTGTGAGACCACTCGCTAGCTAGCTCCAGCTGGTGTCTTCAAAGCCTCTGGCGGCGGCACGGTGTTCTTGTGATCCATGATGCGTTGTCGTGGTTTCTACGGTACAGTAGTAAAGGAAACACGTAGTAGCTACAGAACCTATACTACTGCATCCGTCATTTTCTATAGCTTTTTGCCTATTACTATTCGTGTGCAGCGTACATTCTACTGTGGTTACCTCCACCATCAAGAAGAAAAGAGGAGCGAGAATGGCTACCAGATACGTCTGCTTAGCCAGTCCTGGACCTAGAGATGATATCCAGCCAGCAGCCAATGTTGCTGCCCCTCGTTACAGGACACTTCTCGCGGGTGTTGGTTTTGAAGGCTACATCCAGTAAGCTTCGCGGAATGGTGTGCCCAAGGAGAGAAGACACAAAGCATTGGTGGCTCCTCGTGTTGGTGCGGCTGTGCGGCTGTGCGGTTGTGCGGTTCCATACAGCAAATAGCAAAGGCTTCTTCAGTTGAGAAAAAGGCTACAAGGAGGTACAGGTGGAAGCTTCTTCCCATGCCTGCCTTTCTTCAGAAAGGACAGGTAGCAGAAGGAAGAGCGTCATTGCTAGCTTACGGAAGGGTCACAAATAAAGGACGATGAGATCTGCAGTAAAGTACTCCAGAGAAGCCTTTAGAAATATCAGAAATGTCTTTTGTAGAAGCTCAATTAAATCTTGAGTCATTCTTGTTGAAAGGCTGCCTCGAGTGGTCACCAGCTGATGAAGCCATGAACAATGACTCAGCTAGGCACAAGTAACCGAGATGCGCAGCATTCATTTAACATCAGATGCACCTTGGCCTAATTCGGTCACAGAGGTTTGCCACCCACAAGTAACGATCGATGCAAAACCTGGTCGCGATTTTGCAACCACCCTTTCATCCCTTATCTTCCTCGTCTCACAACAGCAGCAAGTGGCTAGCCACCAACCCAAGAACCGTCGGCTTGGTGACTCTACTTGTGGTCCCTGGCTAGCTGAATCCGTTGTCGAGGTAGCTAGTTAGATTCGAATCGGCAGCTCCAGTCTTCCCTTGTGAGTGATTGAGAATTGAGAGCAGTCTTTCTCTGCTCTCTGAACCCCAATATTTCCAAATGATTCTTCGAAGAAGAACGACCATGCCGTGGCTACTCCTTCTACTCCTACACATGATACCCAACCTGGTTGCGGGTGGAGAACTGGCCAAATACACCACACCGCAAATGACTCCCGGTGTGAATCATCGACAAAATGTGTGCGAACGGAACCGTGCCTACCTTAATGGGACTGTTCCACTGGAAGATGCCCTGCGTGGCATGGAGTTGAACATTCTGTTGGCCGCCCGTGATTATTTCTTTTACGACGAAGAAACGGGCATTGACGATGAACATCCCGGCCTGATGGCGTTGATTCTGGACGAATTGGCCGAACGAGCGGGATTTACATGGCGTGACAGTTTTGGGGTCTCGTACCTTCCCACCAACGAGACTTGGACGGAGCTCCTGTTGTGGGGCATTGATTCCTATGACATTGTGGCCGACTGGTGGGCCATCAACTTGGAACGACTGCGACTCGGAGTCTACTTTTTGGAGCCGTGGTACGACTCGAGTCTCTTGTTGATGACCAAGGAAGTGCCGGAAGAGATTGCGGACGAAATCAACTTTGCCAACTGGTTGAGACCCTACGAGCCACAAGTATGGGCACTCACCATCTTTACAGTCATTCTCAGTGGCCTAGTCTATCAATGGATTGAATGGCTACAAGATGAACGAGATGGACGGTCTTTATGGGTATGGTGGCAAGAAAACTGGTACCTCAGTTGTCTCAATTTCACACAAGCCTATGAATATCAACCCACCAGTTTGGCTGGCAGATTGTTTGGAGTCAGCATGGCCATTTGGGCCCTGGTCATGACAGCAACCTACACCGCAAACTTGGCATCTCTGCTGGTGGATCGCGTACCAGTGGGGTTTGTGGTGGAAACTGTTGATCAAGTGGCCGTATATGGCTTTAAAATTTGTGTTTGGGAAGGAACCTATGCCGATGTCCTCATCAAAACCAATTACCCGTCTGCCACTCGAATCCAAAAACAGACAGAAGAAGGGTTGTACGAAGGATTGCATCGAGGAGAGTGCGAGTATGCCGCCAATGCCAAAGCCTCCTTTGACAAACACCGGCACACGAGAGAGCGCAATCCGTTTTGCGATCTGCAGTGGGTGGGCGAGCCGCTGTACCTCATCTCACACGAGAGGGCCGGATTTGTCACCAAAGTCGACTCTGGGCCAGACTATTGCAGTGGGCTCATTTCCAGCGTCATTGATTTGCACATGAAAACCATGATTTTGGAAGGCGTCTTGGACGATCTGTGGGCTGTTGAAAACGAACGGAGCAGGACGATTGATTGTAACATCTACGACCCAAGTTTGGGTTTGGGACTCGTCGGAAATCCAGAAGAAGAAGACGAGGCAGGAACAAACACAACAACAAGCGCTGCGACTGATCCCGATACCGAAACTCGGCTAAGACGGAGAAGGCGATTGAACAAGAAGAACTGCCAAAAAACTCAGCGAACGCAGCCATCTCGTCGTCCTACTCATCGCAGCCGCAATCTCAAAGCTGGAGGAAAGGGAGCGGTTGGCGGAGCCGTCGCTGCCAAGGGCGACGGTGCATCTCAAAGCGAGCAGTTGACCATGGAGCAAATGATTGGAACGTTTCTCTTCCATTGGTGTATCATGGTGGTGTCGGTGGCAATTGCGTACTGGAATATCTACTACAACAAAAATCTCAAGAAACCGGTGAGCAAGGCTTTGGCAGAGACTGGAAAATCGATTCGAGACAGTTCCGTGGGAGAGGCTAGCATACGCTGGTACAACGAGCAGATCCGCAGGGGTAGTGATAAGGACGACCACGATCCACACGATGACAGTACGTCACAACGAACTGCGAACCATCGACGGAGTTTCAACACGGACATGACGGCAAAATGGATGGATGAACCACAAGTGGAACGCAGCAAGGAGCCAGACAATTGCGAAACTGATGAAGATGCCAAAGGAGACCACGAAGCTGCCCCGGACAAGAGTATTGCACAAGAGCTAGCCGAAATGCGAGCATTCCAAATACAGATTCTCGAGGAACAGCGAGCCATGCAACGGCAGATGCAATCTCTTTCGCAAGCCGCAGTCACCGGAAGACTCGGCGATTCCATAAACATTGGAATGTTCAACGACTCTGTCGGTGACGTGTCAATATGACGTTTTCGACCTCCCATTACATGCCATTCAATTCACTCCCCGCAAAAGCTCAAACAGCATTAGGTTAGACAGAGGACATAGTTTGAATTGATTAACTTGAATAGGTTTGCATACCGAATGAGATTTTATTAATCATTCAAAAAGTGCGAGCCTTGCAGAGATTACGACAACGGAGAACAGTATCACTGCTGGCCGAGGAGGTCCTACCGTTAGCTACACCTCCATTGCAGGCACAGCATTGATGATACTATATTGGCAATTACGGAGAAAGAGGATTAACATTGTACCAGTGCTACTAGCAATATTACTCAGTATTCGTTTGTTGGCAAGATCCAAAAAGCACAAGGCCGAGGCATGGAAGCGACGAGGAGGATGGTTCAAGCGAGCTACAGTATCTCATGCATTTTCCTCTCACACAACCAGAAGTTGACCATGACTATCAAACCAAGTTTCTGCTCCATTGGAGCTTTATTGGGTCATCTCGTTGTCATTCTCATTCCTCGTACCACCAGCGGATACATAGTTGACAGCAGTGCCAACACCCGGGCCATCCACTTGGGCAAAGATATACATGTACAAATAACACCAGACCCCCCTTTGTCATCAGCATCAAGATCTCTTGCTCTGAATCCTTCACAATATGATGCTTCGCGAATCAGGCGAGGCCAACAGTTCTTTGAAGACAATATGCTTGCAATTGTCAACTCATGGGCCCTGGTCTTAGTTGTAGGATTTGCTCATCCTGAAATGTCAAGTGCACTCCTTGCTACAAAAGCATCAGACACTGCCCCCCTCGCTCCTTAACGTATCTATTTAGTATTTGTTTCAGACACTGCAGCGAAGGCTAAACAACGCTATACAAAGACTTTCCAAGACTTGTTGTACTGGCACACTCAAGACCTGTTTGACCCAAGCTCTCCAGTTCCAGCTAGTGCTGGCTCTTCCTTCTTGCCAGCTTGGTTGAGGACCCAGGTCAGATTGATGCCGTTTCATACAGTTCTGGCACTATTGAATTTGACATTTTGGACCTGCTGGCCACAAGCTACTTTGATATCGAAGTGGACCTTGAGCATCCTTTGTGTTCAGGCAGTCACACAGCGTAACCCACGACAAGTTCTGTGGATGGTTGACCATGTTTGTCAGAAGAAAGCGCGGAAAATGTTTCCCTTGCACCCTGGGAACAAGCCCGAGCTTTAGTCAATTCGTAGATTCGGGCGCTCACCAGCCTCAGCTAGACGATTGCTCAACAGGTTTGCTGTTTCTACCTTTCTGAAGTATGACACTCCTGGAAAAATACAGTTGTAAACACCAAATAGGAAATTTGTACTGTGATTATGTATTGTGAAACGAGATCGGGTTACTGTGCGCATGGTTAGAGTGGACTACCGGTATGTGCGGGAATGGACTCCGTGCTGACCCATTGGCAATGTACTTTTGCGCACGTTGTTACACTCCCAGGGTCTCCTTGCCATTATATCGTGCGTTTCGCCTCACGCAATGATTGTACTAGCTAGACATGACTTGGTAGAGCGTTGTTTGCCTTGGTTCCAGCGCTGATCCTGGCATACTTCTGTGTGTTTACTATTACTTTGCCGCCAGAGTGAGAATGAGCAAGACAATCAACATGATCCCACCAAGTCCCGTAATCATCATGACACTGAATGGCTCCCCAAAGACATCATCTCCTAGAACGTTCCTGCCTGGTTTGCGAAACTCGACCCAATCGTCGTGGGTAAAGGTAGTGCGGTAGTTGACCCGATTTCGTTCCGAAAACGAATCTTTGTACTTGTCTCGCATTGTAAAGGGACTATTCTCAGGCTCTTCCAGATTGAAGAGTCGAGTGGTACTCGGTGTCATTGTTGTTGCCCTGCACTTTGTCGTTGCCAATGACGAGAATGAAGAGACAGAGCCTACCCATAACGAGAGCACGGCAATGAACGTAGTCAAAGATCTTGTCATTGTTGCGATAAACCTACTAGAAACTGTTCTTTGGCACGAGAGGTTCTATTAGGTTGCTGCTTCAGTTCTGGCACTCAGTCGATCCAACCTTGCTACCCGTAGCTACTAGCTAGCCAGCTACTTGTCCTTATTCTCAATGCCCGAACTTCCTTCAACTATGCTTACAAGCACTGATGTCTGACGGTTGTTGTCCGACCGCTGTTGTCGTTCATGGCTTCGGTTTTCTGAGTGACGTCAGTATACTCGCTCCCGCTGCAGGGGAAACCAAGTGATTGAGGAGAAAGGTCAAAACAAAGTTGATGGACGGCTATCTTAGTCGAGGAGTGGCCGATCCTGTGGAACCTTGATTGTACGGAAGAAGTTACTATGGGTTAGAGGGGACTCACTTGGCTGATTGAATGATTCGATTCATTCTCAGAGTGTGGCAAAGATGCGATCTTTGCGGCGTGCCAGAAGAGTGAGTCGACTCAACTCAACTCGACTTCAGTGCGTACCATGCAACGGGATCTATCGGGAATGGTTACGATGTGTTAGAGGGAACTACATATATGGGTGAAGCGCGTTGACAGTTGTGAGCAAATGTCTAGCGCGTAGGGAATGAAAACCAATGAGCAGCCAGGCCAACACACGGAGACGGCAGGCAGGGGAGGAACGGGATGCATTCGATTTGCTGTACGACGCCAGTGGTTGGGGTTGCAGAGTCGAATCTCCAACAAGTGTGTGCTGTAACCAGGCAGGAACGATGTTGGCATTACCGACAAGCACGAGCGTTACTAGCTAGATCCCTCAGCCTACCGGTACCCACGAATATCGCCAAAGCTACATCGCAAGTTCACAGTTAGGTGGTCAAGCAGAACCGTAGGTCCAGGGAATAGATTCATGCTTTGTTCCTGCTGTAATAGTTCTGCCATTGGGTGTTTGCTGGGGGGTGGTCCGTGTCCAGGATTTGACCCAGGTGATGGTACGATGTTGTAGAGACTCGGATCGACCTCGAGTTGAGCGTTTCAACAAGAGTAGGGCTGGAGCGCCAAGAGGATCCGGCCAGCGTTGGGGACAGTTGTAGGATCTGGAGCTGTCGCTGGTTTACGGTGGGTGGGTAATGATCCAGGGCTTTATATCCAGGCTTGGCGTCATGCTGGTGTTGCGTTGAGTGTTGATCAGAGAGTTATTGAACATGATGGGTCCAGGAGTACGCTAGTAATTCCTCCAGAAGTACATTCCCTGTTGTAGGGTAGGGGACTTGGTTCAGAGCTGGCTCGATCTCTAGGTATTTATTTGCTATCAAGGCAAGCTACCGACTTGTCGGGACAAGTAGAGCACGGGTATCATTCCAGTACCAGGTACTAAAATCGTAGACCATCGATACGGGTACCGATTGCTTGGGATCATTGATCGAGCTCCGTCGACGTCGTTGGCCAACCCGAGCCCCTCTCTCCGCCCCAATGTTTGTGGGGGTTATCGGTTTAGGGTAGCGGCACGTGGACAGTGTACTCAGAGACTAGCTACTTTTAAAATAGAATTCTATTACAGTTGGCCAACCCGGGCCCGCTAACGCACCCGGTGGTAGCCACCAACCAACCAGCCCGAACCATGCACACACACTTCTTGGATACCATACCATAATAAAGATCGCAACAGCTGCACGCTTTCTCGAGGGTAGCGTGTCCTTATAAATTAGCAACAAGGTTAGGCATAAAAACAACAAGATAACTGATCTTTTTTGGCCACGTTTTGGCAGTTGGTTACGTTGCAATTTGTGAGACGGAGACAAGGTGAAGGGGCATTCCTATGTGAAAATCATGTTTCAAAATGAACGTAGTAGATTGCCGATGGTGTTTAGAACGAGAGTGTATGTGACAGATCTGAGTAGGCCAGTTTATTTAACATTGTCACGAGGGCTGTAATCATATGCCGACAAAATGATACTCCAGCCATTTTGAAAATGCCCGGCAGGCTCCGTCTGTGATCCTCTCGTTTCTTCTCGTTTTGCTCCGCGGCGCACCCAACAAATGCAATCGATCGTACGAAAAGCTCCAATCCGAAACCTAACTTTGGCTTGCCTTTGGCTTCACATTTCGTCTAGCTAGTTCTCTCGCTTTTCTTCTTTTCTTTTCATCCTCCTCCAGTGAGCAAGATGACGAACGAGACCAACGTCGAGTCGCCTTCGAATACCGAAGGCAACGTCGATACCCTCGTGGAGCCAATTCAGAAGAATGACGATGATACCCCCGCTACCGACGGCGAAGTTGAGGATACCCCTGTGGATACCCCTGAGGATACCTCTGAGGCTACCCCTGAGGCTACCGCTAGCGCTTCGGATAACGGAGTTGCTGGCACAGATAATGGATCCATCGTTGAGCCAACGGAGACTACTAGTACTGATAGCGACAAGAAGGATACCCCTAGCATTCCCGAGCCTGTCTCTTCCACTCAGGCCATCCCCACGGATACTGGATTTATTGACGATAGCACTGATAATGGAACCGTCGAAACCAACAAGGGTCAAGTCCAAGCAGATACCACGGGCGACGATCAGGGAAGCAGCGCTCACAGCCCGCCGGTGACTGAAGAAAACAAGATCAACAGCCCCGAGGATGAAGCAGCCAGTACGAACAATAGCAGCAGTGCGGATGGATCCGAAGATACAGGAATGACTCCCACAACAAAGGAAGTGGCCACCAGTACGCCCCAAGTTAAGCCCAACGAGCCTGCTAGCAGCACTGTAGCCGACACTCGCGACAGTAACAAACTTAACACGGAAACGGATGCATCCAACACCCCTCCTAACTCGGACGACAACACCACGCCAATAGTCAAGCCAACTCGTACTGCAAAGCGACAACCGTCCACCGCTAGTACTGTTATGGGAGGATCCGTTGCATCGGGTTCACGTGATGACACCGAAGAGACAGAACTCATTGATGGGACCAACCGTGGACTTGTCCAGGCCGTCGATAACACTGGCAACAACCACAACAACCACAAAAGGACTGTCCTGTTCCCTCTTTGGACCCAAGTCACCCAGGTTCTTCATACTGCGAATCAAAAGTTTGTTTCGACTCTGGCTATGGCGGCTGCCCGCAACCCAGTGGTATGCATTGGAACCATCATTGTGCTCTCCGTGGCCCTCATGGCAGCCGGCCTGACCACCAACTTTCAAGTCAACGTCAATGAGAAGGAGCTCTATGCACCCTTTAACAGTGTGTCTCGTCAGCACTACAACTGGTACCTTCAAGAATCCGGTCTCAAGGAAGATACAAGACCTGCTATCCTGATGATTCACAACCACGGTGCCAATGTGCTCAATGCGTTTACATTGGCAAAAGCATTTGAGGCCTTGGACACGGTTCGGAACACAACGGGATACAGCGACATCTGCAACGATGGAGCCTACTGGGACAGCTACAAAGAGGAATTCACTTGTCGGATTGTATCTGCTACTCGGTTTTGGTATCATGACAAAGCATTGTTTGAGAGCCAAGTGCAGAGTGATGATGATTTGATTCAGCAGTTATCAGCTTCAGAATACCCAGGTGGAGCACCCATTGGACAGGAATACTCCATGGGCAATCCACAGCGGGATGAAAATGGGACCATAACCTTTGTCCCGAGCTTTTTTGTTTACATTATGCTATCTGACAAGGAATTGGAGACACTGGAATTTGAAGCAGCTGTCCTCGAAAAGCTAGCCACCCTACAAGCTCAGTGGGATGAGGATGATTCCACTGATCTTCGCCTGGACTTCTATGCCGAGAGATCAGCACCAGATGAGTTTCGTCGAGCAATAGATGAGGACCTCTACCTCCTTGGTGTTGGCTTTTTCATCATGAGTGGATTTGCCTGCTTTGTCTTTTACAAGCGCCAGGCAGTCCAATCCAGATGCCTCTTGGGAGTGGGAAGCGTTGTGACCATTGTCCTTTCACTATGCAGTGGCTTTGGCATTATCTTCTGCTGTGGGATCCCATTCACCAGTTTGACACAGCTACTGCCCTTTGTAGTCTTTGGTATTGGGTAAGAACTTGCTTGTCTTCTTCTGACTGTCTGTCTTCTTCTGGCTAGTTCTAATATGTTCCAATGTTGCTGTGTATGTGACACTGTACAGGCTGGATGACACCTTTATCATAACTGGAGCCTTTCTCAGGTCAGATGCCTCTCTGAGTCCTGAAGAACGAATCCAAGAAGCCATCACCGAAATTGGGTCTAGCATCAGTGCTACAACCATAACTACAGCTTCTGCCTTCCTTCTGGGGTTGACCTCTAGTATTCCAGCAATCTATTGGCTCTGTCTCTATGGTGGGTTCATACAACGTTTTCTCTGAGAAGGCTATATTGATGACTCACCTTGTGTCCTCTTCTTCATTCACAGCCTTTCCCACCATTATCATCGACTTTCTTTACCAAATCACGTTCTTTGTAGCCATCCTGACTTTGGATGAGAGGCGTGTACAAGCCAGCAGAATGGATGTCATCAGTTGCTGCAAGGGCTCCAGTTACAATGATGATGAGCTTATGGAGAATGATCCGGAGAAAGTTGGATTGCAGGGTGATGAAGATAAAGATCATCAAGCGATACACTTTGCTGACACGGTTATGGCTTGGTATGCTCACTACCTTCTCCATCCTGGGCTGAAGGTTCTTGTCTTGGGTCTATTTTCTACCTTCTTTGGCTACTGCCTTGGCAGAGCTGCCATGATGGAGCAAAATTTTGATGTCAAGACCATGTTCCCCAATGACTCCTACGTGGTTCATGCCTTAGACGCTGTCAATAATTTCCAAGAACGTTCATATGCCTTTCATATCTTTTTCAGAAATGAGGATCAAAGCGACCCATCAGTGCAGCAGCAAATGATATCCTTTGTGGAAGATATTCAGGCATTACCAGCCTTAGGGTCGCCGCCTCCCTTGTGCTGGGTTCGTGACCTCCAAGCACTACATGAGACAGAGTACTTTGATGTGATCAAGGATTTACCTTTGGAAGAGCAGATTCAAGTCGCCATGGAAATTCCTGCTTTCAAAGAGGCCTATGGCAATGATATTGTGATCGATGGAGCCACTGGAAAGATATCTGCATCCAAGTGCACCATTCTAGCCAGGAATTCCTTCTTGTTGGACGATGTGGACAACCGAGTTGGCTATCTCAATGAACAGCATGCTATCACAATGGCACAACCTATCAACCATGGCAAAACTGGCGGGGAAGAGTCTTTCTTTACCTTTCAGGACATCTACTTGAACTGGGAATTCTATAATGTTGCTATCAGTGAACTGGTCATGAACAGTTTGCTGGGCATGGCTGCTGTTAGTGTTGTCACTCTGATATTCATGCCCCATTGGACAGCTGCATTCTTTATCATTCCCATAGTTGCAGTTGTGTACATTGACTTGCTTGGTAAGAGAAAGATTGATTTCAAAGCAGTTCTTTGCTTGTGCTTGGTTGAACTCACCTCTTGTGGTTTTTCTCTTTCTACCCGCAGGTGTGATGCAGATGGCTGGTCTTGATATCAATGCTGTGACTTTTGTCTGTCTTATTATCTCGATCGGTTTAATTGTTGACTTCCTTTTTCACATCATGTTGAGATATGTCGAGTCAACCTGTACCACTCGTGATGGCAAAGTGAAAGAAACCTTGAGAACTATGGGGAGTTCCATTCTCCTTGGTGGGTTATCAACATTTTTGGGTATTTTGCCACTGGCTTTCAGTACCAGCATGATCATGAGAACAATCTTCACTTCCCTTTGCTCAATGATCATCCTTGCAGTCACACATGGTCTGGTTGTGCTTCCTGTAGTGTTGTCTTTGATGGGGCCTATCAGCAATGAACCGGTTCAGAGTCTAGATGCTCATGGCAATCTTGTTGTTGAAGTGACAAGAGAAGGCTGTCTCAGCCCAATGTCTGATGATTCTTTTGCCTCTCATGTGATGATCCAAAACTCGAAGCTGCGGGGTAAGGGAAAGAGGCAACGGATGTCTTCACGCACACTTCTATTCTCTGACATGGAGTCGGGGAGCATGCAGCTGGATGCATATGAAGGTCATGACTTGACAAAGCAATTTATGAGATCAAAGGTTGATCCTTCTTCAGAGTTGTTTGTGGGCATTCCAACGATTTCTGAATGCTAACACGGGTTGTCGCGGTTGTTGCCTGTGTGGTTGGCAGCGACCGAGAATCATGTACTTGTTTACCTTTAGCTAGTAGTACCACTTCTTATTCATCAACTAACTGTTCGTAGCATTTATCTTCTGAATTCAGTTGACTCGACTCTACTAGCTGGCCATTACAATGATCCCATTGAAGTTCCGTCGCTTCTATGGCTGGACGATTCTCGGACCGGATTCGTTACTAGCTAGTAATACCTGCAACCCAAGAAACCCGCCAGACACACTCGCACGGAGAGCTCTTCCAAGCTGCTTCTGTTAAGGGCATCCACCCCCGAAGGCTAAACGTAGGAACGCAAATCGTACGGCTTTCATAGCTACCGGTACGGACTGCTGATTGCATTGCAAAATACAATCCGTCGAGTTTGTCGCAACGCTGGCCGCCACGACGAAAAAAGCGTTCGATCAAGGAAACAGAGGAACCGATTGGGCTTGGTTACGATGAATGCGGTTAGTACTCGTATCGCCTAATGGGCGAGGCATCAGAAAGCTATGATTCAGTTCACGGCAAGCTCCTTTGACTTAAATTATTGAAGTGTTAGCCTCTCTGGATGTGACTCACGGTTTCGGTTCTGTCCCAGAACGAACGCAGTGAGGACGAGAGCCGGGGACCGAGCAAGCGCAAGAAGGGATCGAGCAAACGGCATCGTTGCTTCGCTTGTGATGATGGCTCATAATAATCGATAATGCGCAAAGCTCTGTTTCTCCTGTGGCTAGCTGAAGTCGACGTCATTCAGCTCCTTGCTGAAAGTGGGTAAGCTAAAGCGCTGCCCCACTGGAGCGTGACAAGTCCTTGTCCTCCCGATGTCAACAAGCATGGCACCACAGTTCAGTGTGAAATGGCCAAGGGCGCCGCAGCATCAATCTAATCTTGGCTGGCTAAAATTATGTCCATTGAACCCCAAAGTCCATCACCAACAGCGTGCCACTAGCTAGGCTTCCGTAGATAACTTCCTTACTATACCGGTATCTACTGGTAGCGCCCTTTCATCAAACGATGAGCTATTAGCCTACACCCCCTTTCCAAACGAGGTACTTTCACGTCCTCTGCGGGAGTCGAAATTGCCTTTTTTAATTGGGGTCGAGTCACAGTTTATCGAGGAAGCGGGAGTCAACACTGAACCAACTGCGCATCGATATCACGAGGAGTCTTCTTTGCGAAAGAACACGGGACACAACAACGAACTCGAGGTCCACACCCCTATTAAGTGTTACAAGACACTCAGCAAGACCCTTGCACTTTCACCCGAGCATTAGATTCGATTCCTATCAAACCCACCACAAAACGAGAGCAGGACAAAAGGGGGGCTAGGGGGGGAAGGGGAAAGCATCGAGCAAAAGGAGGAAGTAGAGGGGAAGTGGAGAGGGAGTAAGAGGGGGCAAGATTAGTGGAAGAGTGCAAGTGCACCATCGGCATCCCAGAGAGAATGGCGGTAGCTCATTGTGCCAGCAGGGACACGAGAGCCATGCATGCAGAGGTGGCGGGCCCGAAGAATAGCAAGGCTGAGCCGAGCATTAACGAAGCCACGCACCACTGAGTAAGGGTGTTCCCACTTTGCAGCGAGCACTTTGCAGTGAGCAAAGCGGAAATACGTTTGGCGAGTGCCTCAGCTTCGGCCCCAAGGAGACCATCAGCAGAGACGACAAACGGAGTAAAGTGGCGGCGTTGGGAGAGACAGGCGTCGAGGTACTTGCTTTTCTTGTCACCATTGCGAAGGACCTTGTTAGAATCCTTGCGACAGTGAGAAGCAGCATCAAGATTGCAGCAATGGAGTCAGACTTTCAAAATTACGACGCAAAGTACCGGTGCCTTTGTCATATTTGACACACCTTCTTCGTACAGTGTGGAGCTGCCGGTCTAAGCGAGCCAGCTAGCCTCAGAAAATGATCACCTCCGCGCACCTTTTGGTTGCTTTTCCCTTCGTCAGTGGGCCGCATGACCTCGCAAAATGAAAATTCGGGGTCTCGCTAGAGTATGGAAGCTGTCTACGAAAGTCGGCCACAAATGAACTTGACCATGCCGTGGCTTTTGTTGTTATCCATCCTCTGTGGCATTGACAGTTCCAACCCAAGTGAAGGTATCTTGAACGGATTGACCGTTCTGACCACAGCTCCTCCCGCGTATGCGCCTCGATTGCATTGTCACCTGATAAACGCTGGAGCCAAGGTGGTTCCATGTCCAACCATAGAGACATTGGCTTTGTGCAGCGACCAAGACATTTCCGAGCTGAAGCAGGCCGTGAATGATATCCAGAGCTACAATTATGTCGCGTTTACTTCTCGTCGAGGGATTCAGGCATTATTCCAGCACGACCAACGTGGCGTCCTAAAAGAAGCTTTCTCCAAGCAAACTCCATGTGTCATTGCGTTGGGAGCTGACGCAGAAGCATTGGTTGCCAACCATGGAGTGGAACCAGGTAGTGTGCTGGTCCCGGAAACGCCGACGCCCCAAGGGATTGTAGATTTGCTCAAACAAAAGCACTATCAGGCACAAGAAACCACGAAAATACGAGTACTATGCCCTGTCCCCAAGGTTGTGGGGTTAACGGAGCCATCGGTGGTGCCCTCATTTCTCCGAGCATTGCAAGATGCCAAATTCGAAGCCGTACGGCTCAGTGCCTACGAAACCCGATGGATCCACCCAGGTTTGTTGACGGATATTGCCATAGACAAGCTAAAGAAAGGACAAGTGGACGTGATTGCCATTTCCTCCACGGCCGAGGTGGAAGGTTTGCAACGACTTCTCGCAGCCACCAATGTAGGCGTCAAGGTGGTGGCACATGGAACGGTAACGGCCAAGGGAGCAAAAAGCTTGGGATTGCGAGTGGACGGCATCTCTACCGACTCGTCCTCGTTTGCAGGGATGGTTCACGCCATTGCCAAATGCCTCGGACGACAGTAATAATGAAACTAAATCGCATCCAAACAACCGACCCATCTGCAACTGGGATGATGACGACAATCCACAAGGACTGCGATACAAGACGAGTGACGAGTCATTGTTCGTGCACCGTCCTTGTGGAAACAGACGTGCCGGTACAGCTTCATCTGTTCAAACAGAACTGTTGAATTTGACTGGACTACAATGAAGGCATTTTGTTAGGGAGTTTTGCATGCAGGGATCAAAGCCAAGAACAGTTCACGTGACAGCCGAACCGACATGTTTCTTCGATCGGTTGGCTGCTATCGCTTCACGTAGTACCTAATGGTCGTTGTGTATTTGTGGTGGATGCTCCATTCTCTGCTCCAATCTGGGCTGGGGCTGGGTCTACTTTTTGATGTTGATTCCGAAACGTCCAGGTACCCATGGCAAACAGCGGATGCTTCACGAGGCCGCGAAAAGCGTGCAAAGGTTTCAAAAGCATGGATCCTTGTGTGCGTGCTTTAAACATCAACGTCCGCACTGTCCCCGTCAGAGCCTCGGCAGCAATCCCCTGTGGTCCTGGTCGTTATGGATGCTCTTGCGTAGAGCAAGGTCACTCATACTCTTGGTCGAACTCAGACTCATTTGCATTCCCAAAGTCTTGTTCCCAGTATGACTGTATGACTGCAGACGAATCCTCCAACATGCGTTGTAAAGTGGCGAGAAAGAGCCTTGCGGTTCTAAGCCGATGCCTTCATGCAGCCATCGAGTCGGCTCGACTACAGTGCCGTGGAGACTGAAACTGCTACGGAAGGCAGAATACTAGCAGGATAAGTGTAATGGTTCCCATGAGGTGTGGCGGGCTGCCCAACGAGGCCGAGAGATTTGCGTTGGTGAAGGATTCGATTCTTCCGAGTGAAGACCAGGTGAGATGCATTTGCTTTTGCCTCCGCCCGTTCTCAGTCAACCATGACAACAAGACAAAATCGACTCCAAACTAATGGTTCCTCTTCCAGCTACTGCTGCTCCGTCGTAGGAAACCTGAGCCGAGCAAAAACCGCCCGCAAACAGTTCTGCGTCGAGTCCCCAAGCTGATCAAAGGATGCATCTGGGGCACGCCACAATCTGTTGCAAAATCGCGAGGACCACAATCAGAGCTTCAGTTCACACTAGAGTCGAGTCGCCCTAGTTCCCTCGAGTGCAATCCCTAAGTTGAAGGTGACAAAAACCATCTTGCGTGGGTTTGAGGCAGGCCGCCTCTGCTGGACTAACTTTTTACAGTGACTAGCTAGCTACTAGACAAAACAGACACTCAAATTGAGTTTTTATTAGTCAGAATCAACATCCACCCAAATAGTGGAGAACCAACCAAGTGAGTTACGCTAGCTAACCAGATTGCCCCAAGCAATCCCTAAGTTTCCGTAACGTCTATTATGGCGAGTGCCGTGGACTGCTTGGATGCTGCAAAGTCAGTCAGGATCACCATCTTCTGTTGATTGTAGTCGTCACAGAATGCACCGTTTGACTCAACAGGTAAGATAGGTCCCACCAGTGAGAGCAGCACAGGCAACACAACCAAACCATGAACGATCGCAAGTATAATCATTGAGCAAAGTGACATAAAGACTGTTCGCCCAATCATACTGGTACTAAAAGCTAGTGCCAAAATACCAAGCAGTGTCGAAGTGCCCCCTAAGAGAATGGAACTGCCCATGGTCTCCAGAGTCTCCTTCACCTTGTCATCACGAGAGACGCCAGAAGACTCGACATACCGCAACATGATATGCAGCAGAAAGTCAACAATCAGGCCAATAGAGATCACCAGGCAGACATAGGTCACTGCATTGATATCAAGGCCAGCCATCTCCATCACACCTACAACAGAAATTCCAGTACATGAGGAATCGAATCAACAAGCCAAGGGAGGAGAAGTCGTGAAACCGGTAGAGACACCGTCTCGTGCACTTACCCAATAAGTCAATGTAAACAACTGAGACCATTGGAACTATGAAGAACACAGCAGTCCAATGCGGGATGAAGACTAGGGACAGAAAGCTCACCACACCAACACTGAGCACAGTTGTCATGATAAGTTCGCTGATAGCAACATTGTAGAACTCCCAAACAAGATAGATGCTTTGAAAAGTGAAGAACGACTCTGCCCCTCCAGCTTTGTTTTGATTGATGCCTTGAGCCTCAGTCACTGCTCTTTGCCCATTCAGATAGTCAATTGTGTTTTGAACTTCCGCTATCAAATGGGAATTCCTTGCTAGGATAATACATCTTGATGCAGTAATATTCCCAGTGCTGCTGTCAATCGCAATATCATTGCCATATGCCTCCTTGAAGGCAGGGATATTCATGGCAAACTGGATCTGTTCCTCAAAAGGCAAGTCCCTGACCACATCAAAAAACTCTGTTTCTCGCAACGCCTGGAGGTCACGGACCCAGCACAGAGGGGGTGGGGCCCCCAAGGCTGAGAGGGCCTGTATCTCTTCAACAAATGATATCATTTGCTGCTGTATCATGGGGTCACCTTGATCTTCATTTCTGAAAAAGATATGGAAGGCATATGACCTCTCCTGGAAGTTTTCAACTGTGGTCATAGCAGGAATCATGTAGGAATCACTGGGAAACAGACTTTTGATGTCAATGTCTTGCTTCAGCATTGTAGTCCGGTGGATGCAATAGCCAAAGAAAGTGAAGAATGAAACCACCACAAGAGTCCTCACAGTTGGATGAAGTAGGCAACAGGCATACCTAGCCATGATCCTGTCAGCCAAGGGGGCGGGAGACTTGAGCGCAGCAGCTTGTTGCGTTTCACTGATCTCGTCATCGTTGCTTTCATCATCTCTGGCTTGCCTCTTGCAGCAAATGATGACATCCATTCTTTTGGATTGTATCCGCCTCTCATCCAAAGCCAAAATAGCCACAAAGAAAGTGATTTGGTAGAGAAAAAGAACAATAATGGTTGGGAAGGCTAAGGTAGGAGAAGTAAGAAACAGAGGAAATCATCTGTGAGTCACAAGTTGTGCACTCGAGCTCTTTTGTGAAACCTGTCTGCAAAACTCACCATAGAGACATAACCAATAAATGGATGGTACACTAGAGAACAGGCCAAGTAGAAAAGCAGAAGCTGTTGTAATTGTTGTGGCAGTGATACTTGGTCCAGCCTCAAGCATGGCCAACCTAATTCGTTCTTGCCCATCTAGAGATTTGTTTGTCCTTAGATAGGCCCCAGTGATTATGAAGGTATCATCGAGACTATGTAAAGGAACAAGGCAACAAGATCAGCAAAGAACCAAGGAAAGAACATCACCCAGCATCATTTTGTGTGCTTACCCAACACCGAAGACCACAAATGGAAGCAACTGTGTCATGCTGGTAAATGGGACCCCAAAAATGAATAGAAGGCCAAACCCAGCGAACAGTGACAAGAGAATGGAGACAACACTTCCTACTCCCAAGAGACATCTGGATTGAACCAGATCCCTTCGGAAAAAGACCAAGCATGTAAATGCACCCATGACAAAGAAGACACATGGTAGCAGGAACAAATCCGCATCAATTGCTCTGCGGAACTCATCAGCTCCTGATCTTTCCGCATAATAGTCTAGGCGGAGGCTGTTCGATAAATCCCCATCCCATTCCGTCTGCAGGTTGGCAAGCCTATCCAGAACAGCAGTTTCAAACTCCATGGTTGCCTCTCCTTTGTCTGTGAGGAGGATGTAGACAAAAAAGGCTGGGACATGGCTAATTGTGCCATTTTGGCCGCGTTGCAGATTTCCCATGACGTACTCTGAAATCATTGGTACTCCTCCGGGATATTCTGGGGCTGACAGTTGCTGGACAAGCTCAGTTTCATTCTTCACTTGGCTATTATACAATGCTTTGTCGTGGTACCAAAAGCGAGTGGAAGAGACAACCTGGCAAGTGAATTCTTCATTGTAATCGTCCCAATGAGCACCATCGGCACAGATCTCGTTGTACCCCGTAGTGTTCCTAACAGTGTCTAGAGCCTCAAAGACTCGGCTCATGGTGTCCATGCCCAGTACATTGTTGCCATGGTTGTGAATCATCAAGACAGTGCTTCGGGCAGCTTCTGCCAAACCAGATTCTTGCAGGTACCATTGATTGTGGTGGCGTGAGATGGCATTGAAAGGAGTGTAGATCTTGGATTCATCCACTTCAATGTGAAAGTTTGTCATGATGCCAGTGCCAATGAGGGCAAAAGAGAGGATCAGGATGGTCACTATGCATCGAATAGGATTCCTTGCTGCCGCCATTGACAAAGTCAAGACTGACTTTTGGATATAATGATGGAGGATATTGGTAACCTTTGACCACCATGGCCACACAACATCAATGTGTCTTTCACCAGTGTCATTCCCATCATCATCCAATTCAGATCCCTCGCTTCCCTCGTAATCGTCTCCTTCATCGGAAGTTGAATCCAGCGACAGTCCCTTTGCGGCCGAGATGTCAAGTTTTCCGGACGCGTCGAGCGTACACTCGAAGGAGAGTTCGTTTGCTTCATTCTTTGTCGGCGTGGCACAAGACCAAGGATCTAGAAGTAACACCGGGTCAAGGGGTCTGTGGTCCACCATCTTGGGAGTGGCAACATCCACAGCAGGCTCCGACAAGGTCATGTTGGTGGTTGGGTATCCTTGGTGGGTGTGTTGCTTTGTTTGGCGACCCTCTTCGCTGATGAGCACTTTCGGTTTTGAATTGCTTTTGAAATGTGACGGCCTGGCTCTTGTGGGTAGGGGCCATAATCTTTGAGTGTGATGTTCGCTGAATTATTTTGAATTGTTACGTATGTCGTTAAGTCTCTGTCTAATGGAGCTTACGCAGAGGAGTATTTACGGCAACCTTCAGTTTTATTCGTGGGTTTTGTTTTAAAGCGACAGCGAAGCTGTTGGATAAAGCCACGGCGGCCCGCATTGCTTTGTCTCAGGGCTTAAGAAATCACGTTGAAATCTTTTTCGCACCTCTGTGACCTGTCAACACCGGTTGGAAGCTATTTAGTATTTGTTGGAAGCAACATGTTGCGCATACGCCTACGGGTCCGGTTACAAATCATTGAGTACTTAGCTACCGTACGATGTAGCTACTAGTACGGTACCAGGTAGCCAGGCCGCGATTGAGTCTTTTGCCGCTTACGTGGGTCTCCCGTGCATCGTTTCCAGGCTCTGTGCCATGGGAAGAACCGTCATTTTCACCAGCACCCAAAGTTGGGCGAACGTACGCTTGACCTGGTCCTCCGGGAAGCACTTATCGTTCAAATCTAGTGACTCTTTGCTGCAACGGAACTGACTTACCCGTGTGAATAGATCGGATGAATGTCACTATCCTCGCCATGAACGCTTGTGCCGAAGCTGAAGGAGCATCAACATTTTCCGGTACGATTTACAAGCCAACGGGCGGCCATCCTCTGACCTGATCCGCCATGAAGCAATGACGATTCACGTCCACATTGCTCTTTGCTCCAACGGAACCGTGGTTGCCGTGGGCGGAGCCAACCATGATCGCCAGCTTGGCTGCAGACTCGATCTTCTGGCACGGTCCGTCGTCGTTGCAGTCGTCGTCGTTGCAGTCGTCGTCGAGCCACTAGGATCAAGGTTAAGTCTCGGAATAGCTACATGCAGTCAGTTTCTTAGGTAGGTCGCTCCCGAAGACGTTGGAGCGATCGTGTACATACATGTGATGAGGCAAGGCATTGGCGACGGGTGCGTTGCAACAGACCATCCGCGAATTCCATCATACCAGGAGCCAACGTGTAAACGAGCCGAACAAATCGCTCGGATCCTCATCTTCGAGGGGGTGCACTTTGGTTTCCACAAGCTCCGTTGACAGAAATCGCAGCCCAGTGCCCTGTTTGGGATGAGCACCTCCTCCTCAACACATAAGAGCAGACACGATGCTCAGACAATTTAGTTTTTGAGGCGGACTGAGCCATACATCTCGTTAGAATAGGTCGAGAAGAACACAAGCAACTCCAAAGGGGGCCAACGACGATGGACCCATAAGACAGGCACGGCTGTGGTTTACAAAGCTCCTGCAGGATCGTTATTCTTCTACAGTTACATGCTCTGCTTCTCCTTCAGTTCTGCAACCAAACTTAACAAGCTAGTGCTCGATCCTTGTAGCTAGTTGGACATGTGCTCGATCTTTGTGGTTCCAAGTTCCAAGCAGGTGGCGGATTCATGGATGCGGGAGATCCGCCTCTTTCCGGTCTGGCTACTAGAACGAACGTTGCTCTACCTTTATCCATTCGTCGACGTTCAGCTTGCCCGTTGTCTTCAATAGACAAGCAGCGCCTTGCGGAGATGTGGCCAGATATCTCAGTGTCAGTAAGAGGAAAGACCTGGGATCGTTGGGGTGTGCTGGCCTGGCGTGGGACGGGGGGTAAAGCCATCCAACATGAATCGGACAAAGCACTTGCGCCAGCGAGCAAAATCACAAATGGCATGAAGTCATGGCCATTAGACTTCAACAGCTGTCACGATCTCCGACAAAGAACCAAGAGAAGCACAAGATGAAGGGCGACTGCTTGGTTCTGAAACCTCCAGCGTCTTCTTAGTCGGCAGCATGCATTCAATGGATACAACGGGTCCCATCAAAGAAAGCAGCACTGGGAGGAGAATCAATCCATGAGCTATGGCAAGGATGACCATTGAACAGAGAGAGATGAAGACTGTTCGGCCAATCATACTGGTACTGAAAGAAAGTGCCAGAATACCAAGAAGTGTTGAATTTCCTCCCAAGAGAATGGAACTGCCCATGGTCTCCAGAGTCTCCTTAACCTTGTCATCACGAGTCACACGTGTAGACTCAATGTATCGCAGCATGATATGCAGCAGAAAGTCAACAATCAGGCCAATAGAGATCACCAGGCAGACATAGGTCACTGCATTGATATCAAGGCCAGCCATCTCCATCACACCTACATTAGAAATTCCAATACATGAGAAACAATGAGGCCATGGGAGCAGAACTCAAGTTCCGTTGATAATGTAGACGTACCCAACAAATCAATGTAAACAACTGAGACCATTGGAACTATAAAGCACGCAGCTGTCCAATGTGGGATGAAGATAAGGGAAAGCAAGCTCACCACACCAACACTGAGCACAGTTGTCATGATAAGTTCGCTGATGGCAACATTGTAGAACTCCCAAACAAGATAGATGCTTTGAAAAGTAAAGAATGACTCTGCCCCTCCAGCCTTGTTTTGATTGATGGCTTGAGCCTCAGTCACTGCTCTTTGCCCATTCAGATAGTCAATTGTGTTTTGAACCTCCGCTATCAAATAGGAGTTCCTTGCTAGGATGACACAGCGCGAGGCTGTGATCTTCCCAGTGCTGCTGTCAATGGCAATATCATTGCCATATGCTTCCTTGAAGGCAGGGATATTCATGGCAAACTGGATCTGCTCCTCAAAAGGCAAAGCCCTCAAGACATCAAAGTTCTCAGTCTCTCGCATTGCCTGGAGGTCACGGACCCAACAAAGAGGGGGTGGGGCCCCCAAGGCTGGGAGGGCCTGTATCTCTTCAACAAAGGATATCATTTGCTGCTGTATCATGGGGTCACCTTGATCCTCATTTCTGAAAAAGATATGGAAGGCATAGGACCTCTCCTGGAAAGTGTCCATGACGTCCATGGCAGGAATCATGTAGGAATCACTGGGAAACAAAGTTTTGATGTCAATGTCTTGTTTCAGCATTGTAGTCCGATAGGTGCAATAGCCAAAGAGAGCAGAGAACAGAATCACTACCATTGCCTTTGCCCCTGGTTGTAGCAGGCGATGGGCATACCAAGTCATGATTCTGTCAGCAAAGTGTTTGGCATGGTCTGAATATTCTGCTTTTGTCTTGTCCTTGTCAAGCTTTGTGACTTGTCCCCGTCTGGGTTGTCTCGTACAGCAAATGATAACATCCACTCGGTTGGCATTGATTCTCCTCTGGTCCAACGACAGAATAGCCACAAAGAAAGTGATTTGGTAGAGATATAGAATGATAATGGTTGGGAAAGCTAAGGTAGGAAAGTTAAAAGGAGCACAATAGGTGAGTGATGATGTTTCTATTGCAACCTTGCTTTACTCAGTCTTTGAAACCTCACCATAGAGACAAAGCCAGAAGATACCTGGAACACTGGAGGATAGTCCCAGGAGAAAAGCAGAAGCCGTTGTTAATGTTGTGGCAGTGATGCTCGGTCCGGCCTCAAGCATGGCTGACCGAATGCGTTCTTCCGTATCCATAGATGTATCTGTTCGTAGGTAGGCTCCAGTGATAATGAAGGTGTCATCAAGACTGTACAGAGTTAAAGGAACAAAGCAATCACAAAGGTCAGAAGAGAGGGCAGGATCCGACATCACACATCTTTTCGTTCGCTTACCCAACACCAAAAACCACAAATGGAAGCAACTGTGTAAAGCTGGTGAATGGGATTCCGCAAACAAACAGAAGACCAAAGCCAGTGAATAGCGACAGGAGAATGGACAGCACACTTCCCAATCCTAGGAGACATCTGGATTGTACTAGATCGGTTTGGATAAAGACCAGGCATGTGAATGCACTCATGACCAGGAAGACAATTGGCAAAAGGTATACATCTGCATCAATAGCTCTGCGGAACTCATCAGCTCCTGATCTTTCCGTGAAATAGTCCAGACGGAGACTATTCGATGTATCATCATCCCATTGTGCCTGTAAGTTGGCTAGTCTTTCCAGCACAGCACTTTCAAACTCCATTGTCTGCTCTCCTTTGTCTGTGAGGAGGATGTAGACAAAAAAGGCTGGGACATCGATAATTGTGCCATTTATGTTGCGCTGCACCTTTCCCATGACATACTCTGCATCGGTTGGTACTCCTCCAGGATACTCTGGGGCTGACAATTGCTGGACAAGCTCAGTTTCATTCTTCACTTGGCTATCATATAGCTCTTCGTCATGGTACCAAAAGCGTGTTGCAGAAACAACCTGGCAGGTGAATTCCTCCTTGTAGTCGTCCCAGTAGGATCCATCAGCACAGATTTGGTGGTATCCAGTGGTGGTCGTGACAGTGTCCAAGGCTTCAAAGACTCGGCTCATGGTGTCCATGCCCAGTACATTGTTTCCGTGGCTGTGAATCATCAAGACGGTGCTTCTTGCTGCTTCTCCTAGACCAGACTCTTCAAGGTACCATTGATTGTGATGGCGTGAAATGGCATGAGAAGGAGTGTAGATCTTGGCTTCATCAACCTCAATGTGAAAGTTTGTCATGGTGCCAGTGCCAATGAGAGCAAAGGAGAGAACAAGGATACTCACAATGCATCGAATGGGATTTTTTGCTGCTGCCAGTGACAGAGTCAAGACAAACTCTCGATTGGTGTCACGAAGAGCCTCAGTAACCTTGGACCACCATGGCCACACAAACGTGAGTTCTTCTTTGCTGCTGGTGCTGATTGCACCGCTCGCGCCAGTGTCACTATCAGTGCTGGTATCGAAAGACAACGGCGTTTTGTTGTAAAGGTGCATTTCTGGTTCTGCATCGACATCTCGATCCTCGGTTCTCGACGAAGACATTGCTTCCTGTGCTTCCGCCGACATGGTCTTTTTGTTCTTGGCGTTCTTGGCTGGCTGGAAAGCAAGCGTCAAGTGACTGTAGCAGACGTTCTGCAAGGTACTATTTGTGGGCTGGCTGAATTTCGGAGACAAATATTTTCTGTCATTGCTTTCTCTTTTCAGAATTTGGTTCGGAATCTGAAGACCAGTGCCGGACCGTTCCGCTTGCCAGCAATTTTTGCTTCAGGAGCCGTTAAGGCGTGAAAAGATAGGGATTTATGCAAGAAATCCCGTAGACTCTTCTGGTCTTGGTCCAAGCAACGGTTTTGAATGTGAATCGATCTTTTCCCAATTTGCGAGATTTGGCTGAGGTGCATGGGGCAAACCGATCCGTGGGCGTCCAACTACCGGTACAAGACTATAGCTAGCTTGTCCTGAATTCGCCTTTCTTTTCCTAAGCCAGACCCTGTCGGCTTCCACGCTTCCATAGATATCGTGACTCAGACTGTCACTCGTTTCATTCAGGCACAGTACTGCAGGACTGACAAGTCCCGCAGATAACCCTCCAACCAACATTATCGGGCGAGGCAAAGGCGGAGATGGCATCTACTCTAGTACCAAACTACTTTCGCATTGGATAGAACTTTACTTTGGTTTCGTATGCTTGCTGTGTATGTCAGCAAGCAAGATAGCTACATTGTCCATGTCTGAGACGGAACCGACTACTTGGACTTAACATTCCCAGGTCTCTGAGAATTTGTGGCTGGACCTGACGATTGATTGGGCTTGAGACGAGTCGGACCTTGCAATAGGTGGCTGCGGTACTCCTTTCTCCTTTTCTCTCCGAGAATAGCTTGTTTCTTCGGAGCTGGAGCCCCACCACGTCCATCATTCACTCGGGTCCGTAGGCTCGCGAGTTATCCATGCTAATGGCCCCGTGGCTTTGGGAGGAGCATGTTGGCGCCTATTGGATTGACCGCAGAAACTAGCTCCAACCGAGCACCGAAGAAAATGCTAGAGTGGGTCAAGTTTATTGGAAGCAGTGGCTCCAGCGCGCAACCCACAAGTTGACTGCCGGCTGCCGGTGTTACTGTTCAGCTCTGTTTCTCGGAGTTTTCGGAGTAATGCAAGATTAACAGGCAGAGTTCTTCCGCTTGATTCGCAAGTTGAATGACACTTCAAAGACAAAATCCTTTATATCCTGAATGTCGTTCACATCATCACACTTACTTGTATGCATAAAACTATCGTCATGGATCATCCACAGGCATCCTGCTGGAACAGTTACCCAAAGTAAATTTCACCGACAGACTGGTACCGGTCGGACCCGCAAAAAACAAACCCAGCCAAGTTTCAACCGCGAGAGAACCTCGTCCTGCAGGAGCCGTACAGAACAACGAGTCGTGCTTAAATCCGTGAAATTCTCTTTTGCTCCCAATTTTGTTGTAAGTTAGACTAATAAAGCCTTTTTTGTTGTGACATTGCTGAAATCCCGAAAACACCCAAAATACCAAAACCAAGAATTGCTCGTGGAAAACGTCAATTTCGCTGTTACGAACAGCTCGAGTTTAGTTTTCAAACCCACCTGGGGCTCCAGAATGGCCACTGGATCGAGCTCTCATGGCTTTTCGCAGGACCGTAGGTAAATATTGGCAGGATTAGCTTCCGCAGTGACCAGCGTAGTGACTCAACCTCCCTTCTGTTGCGTTTTGGCTCCGTATGACTACCTCGAGATCAAGTTCATTAATTTTTGACTACAAAAAACAATGCAAGCAAAGACCCTGGTACAGATACCTAAGCCTCCAATGATGACTCCCACCACTACCAAGTATGAATCGACAGGTTATATCAGCAACTGTGTCTATGGCTGGAAACGAGTAACACAGCTCCTGCACTTGACCATCACCAAGTCTGTTGTAGCACTTAGTCTAATATCTGCACGCAACCCAAAACGATGCATAGGCCTCATCTCCCTGTTGTCGATCACATTGATCACCACAGGTTTGTTTACAAATTTCAACTTGAACCCTGGTGATGAGCATATCTTTGCCCCTGTCAACTGTCTTCCCCAAGAGCACTTCCAATGGGTTGAGGACACCTTTCCTGTCTCTCAGCGACCACTCATCTTGCTTCTACATGCTGATGGGCAGAACATCATGACTTATGAAGCTATGAGACGGGTTTTCCAAGTCACAGACATGGTACAAGACATTAGTGGTTACGATACCATCTGTGCAGGCAGTGACGGCGACGATGGCTGCAGCATCCCTGGTCTCACCAGATTTTGGGACCACAATGCAACCTTGTTTGAAGAGCAAACTCAGGGATCTGATGAGATGGTAATGCAAACTTTATCCCAAGATGCTGCAGATGGAACCCCTTTTCCACATAGCCTTTTCATTGGAAATTTGCGGCGAGAGGCCTTCATCAGTGAAGATGGGAATAACCGCACCCTGATCACATTTGCTCAATCCTTAGTCAGTATCATTGAAATCCCAGACTGGTCCAATGGGGAAAGCCAAGAGTTTGAGCTGGAAATGATCAATCTGATGAAACCCATCAAAGCTGCTTGGGCAGCTCAAGGAGAAGACCAGCCCTACCGTCTCGAGATCTACACTGGTCGATCAGTTGCTGATGAAATAACCCAAGCTATTGCAGATGACATGCCTTTGATTCCTTGTGTGTTTGCCATCATGGCAGCATTCACATGCATGGTGTTCTGCCACAGAGACATCATCCAGTCGAGGGCGTTGATTGGCATTGGATCTGTTGTCACGATTCTGCTATCTATCATGAGTGGTTTTGGACTTGTCTTTTGCATTGGGTTGCCTTTCACTAGTATGACATCCATCCTCCCGTTTGCCATTTTTGGCATAGGCCTTGACGACACTTTCATCATTGTGGGAGCATACCTCAGAACGGATCCTGCCAAAGATCCTGTTGAACGAATCCGAGAAACCATGGAAGAAGTAGGAACAAGCATTTCCATGACAACCATCACAACCACTGTGGCATTTGTATTGGGGGCAGCAACATCAAAAATCCCTATCATTCAATGGATATGTCTTTATGGTAAGGTTTGCTCCAGGCAGGAAGCCAGAGGAAGGTGTATCGTACCTGTTACAAAACTCACATGCACTATTTGTTGCTTAGCCTTTCCCACCATCTGCATTGATTTCCTCTATCAAATATCCTTCTTTGTTGCCATTCTTGTTTTGGATGAACAGCGAATCACTGCCAATCGAAGAGACTGCTGTGTCTGCTTCAGCGCAAAAAGACGCAACAGCATAGAAGTTGAAGACAATGATGAGATGGAGAAGGAGGTCTCAGGGAAAGCAGCCCCCACCAAAGGACCTCTTGTTGACCAAATAATGGAATGGTACAGCAGTCATTTACTTCATCCTTTCACCAAAGCAGTTGTCCTGGTTGTGTTTACCGCCTTGGCGGGTGTATGCCTTTACAGCACAACTCTGCTCCAACAAGAGTTCAAACCATCCGACTTCTTGCCTGAAGTGTCCTATGCTGCCGACTTCTTGGATGCCTCAGATTTGTATACCAACCGCAAGCTGCAAGTCTTGGCATACTTTAGGGATGTCAACCAGTCTGACCCCCAAGTTCAACAGCAAATGATTGATTACATCAACAATTTAGCTGCTCTTCCTCAAGTTCAAGCTACACCAGAACTCTGCTGGATCACAGACTTTCAAAAGCTGATGAATGGAGACAACCCGGCCTTGGAAGGGTACTCATCCATACTTGGCGAAAACAGCACTCTGACATTCACAGAGAAACTAAATTTCCTGCTGAGTTTTCCAGAAATCAATCAAGCATATGGGAATAGTATCGTGCAAAATGAGGATGGAGAAATTGTTGCCTCCTCATGTTGGATAAGTGTAAATTATGTTGACTTGGAAGTGGTTCAAGAGCAGAGCTTTTTTTATGCTGACCAACAACAAGTTTCAGAGGCACAGCCCATCAATCAAGGCGAAGACCGATTCAAGTTTTTCTCCTTTTTCAACATCTATTTCATCTGGGAATTCTACACTGTTGTGGTGCACGAGCTTATACTTACTACAGTTTCAGGTGAGCTTCTTGATTTGTATGAAACTCTCACTTTGCCATGCCAGAGCTTGACTCACAACCTTCCAAATAACTCTCTCTTTGCAGGAATTGTGGCAGTTACTGTGCTTGCCTTCATCTTTATCCCTCACTGGTCAGCAGCACTCTTTGTACTCCCTGTAATGTGTATCCTCTACATTGACTTATTGGGGATGCTGCAGTTTATTGGGCTCTACATCAACCCCCTTACCTACCTTTGCCTGGTGATTTCTGTGGGCCTCTTGGTTGACTTCACCATGGTATGTGCTTCCTTCCTTGATGTAACCTGGCCCAAATGCTCTGAGGATCACATTTTCTCACCTTGTCATGTTTGCAGCACATGCTCCTCTGTTATTATGAGTCCACAAAGTCCACACGTGAGGAAAAGGTCAAGGATACACTGCGAACCATGGGATCTTCAATCTTGGTGGGTGGTCTGTCTACCTGTTTGGGTGTCATTCCATTGGCATTCAGTAGCAGTGGAATCATTCAGACTGTCTTTGTCATGTTCCTTCTCATGGTTTCCTTGGGTGTGGCACATGGTTTGGTACTATTGCCAGTGATTCTATCTTATGTGGGACCGACAGTATGTATCAAGCCAGGACACAAAGATACGGATACAACAGAAGGTGATTTGATGGATGCTACACTGGAGCAGCCCCCCACAGAAGATTCATCACTCCCGCATGATGCCGTGCTTCTCACAAAAGGCAAGCCAGACTTCCGAAGGACCCGCTACTTCCATGAGAGTGGTGGAAGCGGCGAAACTCGGTCGTGTGCATTCACTTCTGATGACGACTCTTCGGAGGAAGACGACGATGGCGACACTGAAGGCGGCATGTTGGCTTCTTCATCATTCCTTGAAGCACCATACATCGCCACTCCTCAGGTTTGGCTCGATGCTTCATCTAGAACTGAGTATAGTGTCTAGCTACTACCAAGTGCCTCAGGCCTCCGTCTCCAGTGTCGACCCATGCAAAGCCAGTGCTATTTCTTCGAGGCATGCAAGCGTATCAAAATACGACCATGCCAAAAAATGTGGACTCACAGCCATGGCAGCTTCCCTTTAGTATAGGCCCGTTCTCCACTTCTCTCTCCATCCTCCCGGGTCCTCCACGGTCAACTGCACTGCGCAGTTACGTAGAGTAAGAGGCCTACCGTATAGCTTATCGCCCTAAGCTTGGCCCACTAATACATCCTTCCTTTCACCGTACTATACTGCTGGTAGGCTCCCTTCAAACCGTAGCATGATCGAGGGACAGTTTTGGATGCCACGTACGGGAATTTTGAGTTTTTCTACTAGTGCTTCGAACTGTGTCGTATAGTTAGCAGCGTGTCGGTTCATGCATCGCTCGAGACCCTATAGCAGGTCGTCCCCGGATCCGAGAGACAAGATGTGGCGAAAATCGATCGAGGACGAAGAGAGGCACGATGCTCGATTTGACACCGGTAGCCATTCATGGCACCGTGCATGCATGGTCGGTCCGTTGGTTCAGAAAGGGGCCATCTTGACCCAAGCAACGCGGAGCGAAGAACCAGCCATGGAATCTCAATCGACGGTAAGCAAAGGTAGAAGCATCAAAGTGATCGTGTGCTTCATCGATCGATTCTCTTGCCGCAGCTTTCCTAGAAGCACGGAATTATGATACATCTAGTTGTCTGTCTTTTTGAAGCAAACGTGGAGTCTAAATGTATTTATTATGCAGTGTACCGTACCGTTGTATCGCAAGTTGGTTTCGCTTGTTCGTGAAGGGGGTTGTTATTGTGGTTTGGTGCTTTCGTTAAGTTTGGCACGTGCGGGACGGGGAGTTCATCGTCTTGAGGAGCGCTTCGAGATGGAACGACCAGACGAAGCAACGACAGGACGGGGATTCCGCTCATCGCGTAGTCGAGGAAAGGCTCGAAAGCCCATTACGCATCGCACTCGGAACCAAATCGAGACGATGGTTGCTTTGCCGGGGGTGGAGGTGGTGGTGCCGCCTTGGTGCTGTTGTTTTCAGCATGATGCTGTTGTTGTTGATGGTGATGATGTCCCCATCCTCCGGTACGAAAAGACGAATTGCCTGCCACGAAGGATCCTCCTTGCTGATGTTGCAATCGCGTGACATGACGCATATTCTGTCGAATGCGTGCCGTGAGTCCTCCAAAACTGGCCATGCTGTCAAAGACATACCAGTAAATGCCTCCGACAAAGATGCCTCCTCCAATGGCATTTCCCAGCGTGGCCATGGCGAGTGCCGCCACCATGCGTCCAAACGAAACATCCGCCCCAAGCATCATTCCGACGGGAATCAAGTACATATTGGCCACGACGTGATCAAATCCCATCATGACAAAGGCAGCCGTGGGGAACCACAATGCCAGTACTTTGCCGGCGACTTCTTCGGCACACGTGCCTTGCCAGACGGCGACACAGACCATGAAATTTGCGCCAATGGCTTTGAGGAAAATACTGCCCATGCTGTTGAGTGCCTTTTTCTCGGCCACTTGAATGGCCAATTCATTGGCGTGCGAATCGACCAAGGCATCACTCAAATACGAGAGAAAATAGGCCCACGTCAGACATCCCACAAAATTGGAACACCAGGCGACGGTCCAATTGCGAACCAGTCGGGAAAAGGGCACTTGTCTACCCAACACACTGGCGACAAAAATGAGGGCATCTCCCGTAAAGAGTTCGGCACTGGTCAAAATGACGGCAATGAGTCCAAACGGAAAGAGGGCCGCGCCCAAGACACCACCCCCAACGGCCAAGTACAAATGTCCCGCGGAAGCAATGTAGACACCGGCCATGAAGGATTGCACGGCCAAGACATTCCACGTCAAGCCCGCCTTGTATTTGCCGGCGGCGTAGACAGCTTTCAAGGTTTCTTTGGGAGCCTTGGTGGCAGGAGGAATGTGAATCGACGGGGCTGTTGTAGTTGGTGTAGAAGGTTTGTGCGATGAAGCATTGCTGTCTTTGCGCAACAGTCGATCCTTGAGACTTTTGCGTTGTTTGGCCATGGAATGAATGGCAGCCGCCGTGTCGGGATCATCCATGGTCGTGTGCGTCTGTGTGGGTTCCACCATTGCATGGGTCACTTCTTGATTGGACTCGGCCTGAGCTTCAATGTCGTCGGAACTTTGCATCATGGTTGATTGGATTGAATATATTATAGTTGAGTTGAAAACAACTTGGGATGAGAGATTTTTATGGAGAGAGCAAAAGATCAATTGAAGGGAGAAAGAAAAAATGGCGGAAGGGTCTTTTTCACTTGAGTTGATTGGTTGATTGATGGATGGATGGATGGCTTCTTTGTATCTTCTATTGGCAGCGTCTTGACACACCCTTCGAATATGTAATCAATCTAGTATGGTACTGGTTATGTAGTATTCTATTGGAAGACCTCTCTTCCACTGTAGTGTTGTCGTCGTCGTTGGAGGAAAATGGCATCGTTGTGTCAGTCCAAAAGCCGGAGCTTGCAAAGCGAACTCGAAGAAGGTGGAGTTGAAAAGACCAAGGAAACCGACAAAATGTTCGGGTTCGGAAAGCAACATGAGCATTACGTCACCATGGAATGTCACAGTGACATGCCAACACCAAGAGGAGTTTTTCAAAAAGACCATTCTACTGAGGCATTACAGCTCTGCTGGCTTTCATTCAGACCAGATCATTAAGGTGGTCGCCCACGGCTTTAAGCCAGCTTTAGTTTGCTAGGTTTTTTCATTTGTTTCGCACATATGTTTCGTATAATTAGGGAATACGGAATCTTCAAGGAGCTTCGGCTAGACTGATTTGTTCGAGCCATAATTATATGAAAAGCCTCTAAGTAATACGACGAAACGGGTACCCAACGAGTACTCGCACGCCGGTCGTTGGTTACAGAGAGTTGACCTTATATAACTCATTTTCAGCTGGCCGGTGATCCAGTGAAATCCGTTATAGTAAAAGAGTACTCTAACACGTTTCCAGTGAAAATGAGTGACGTTTGAAAAGTGAGATTCCGTTCAAAATCGAATAACCAACAACAACAACAGTTCGATCAACCGCTGTTGTGTTGGCGACCACATTATCTCGATGCCTGCTGCTTCTGAGGGCATAAAACCTTCTACTGGCTTCTTCTTTTGACTATAAGAAGAGAGTAGGCCCTGGTTTTATGCCCATCCTTGCAGCAGTCATCGAGATCTAACGGCTTCAAACAGCGATCGAACATTTCGTCGCTCGCTGCTGCACTCCATAGAAAGTTAACAGGGCGATCCAATATACGGCAAAGCTCGCCTCCTATCCTTGCCAACACTATTAGCAAGCTCTCCTGTATGCACAATAGTCGGATCCATGGGCGCAACAGCGATTCCAGCACACCTTTAGCAGCAGAATCGCAAAACGTCCATCCTCGCGATATCACTAGTAGTGTAAAATAAATAAATAATTAAAAATATTTCAACAGTTTCGCGCTGGCTTAAGATTTGTGGGCGACCACCTTAAATGTTCGAACAACAGTTACAACAGTTACAATTTAACACTCCCATCAACTTCTCTTGACACGACTGTCGGTTGTCCTTGTTAGAGCCTCTCATTTGTGTCTGGAACCGTCAAGCCCTTTGGACCTCAGCATGCCACCAATTACACAACGGAACCAAGTCCCAAATTCCGCCTCTTCTTGGCCTAAGTCTGCCCTGTTTACCGACTTCCGTAGATAACTTCCCTACACTAGACCCCCTTTCATTGATACAACTGCTATGCAAACTGATTTCACAATTTAACCAAAAAGCCATGGCACATACTAAAGGCATGAATAGCAAAAGGGGCCTTTGGGAGATGCGTACAAGTCTGTATGGGAGTGTGGCCATGTAACCTTAGACTTAGTTGCTTCAACGGTTTTTATCCATAACTCGATCTATTTTTATTGAACGAGAACCCGTTACAACTTATGGATACACATGACCGTTGATTATACAACTGACAGGTTCCTACTCAAATTTATATAGTAAACACCAGCCAATCGATTCCAGAGTGCAGCTGAGGGTGTAACCTTAAGGAGCGTAGTCTCGGGAGACGAAAGTTTGTTCCCATCCCACCTGATTTTGCTCGGAGCCCCTCGAATTTTCTTCCTGAGCCCACGCTGGCCAACCCAATCCGAAGCCGTAGTAATTTGGATTCTTTATTGAAAACTTGAGGATAGCTTGCTAAAAGGTTACAGTTTTTGGCAAGTATATGCCGGATAGGCTTGGACAGACGCATCCGTCGCAGGGACGTGAGTTGCAGCAGCCGCATCCATTGAACGGAGATAATAAGTGCAGGGAGATGAATGTGTTTGCACTACGCTAAAAGCTAGTGTAAAGATCTTTCGAGTGTTTTGAGTTTGAGAGAATGAAAGTTATGAGAGGATTAGAAAGCTATGAAAACTAATCAACGAGAGAGATCCACAACCAAAGGATCGTAGATCTGAACTCCCGCGGGAGACTGTAGAGTGTGATAGAGTAGGTTGCGGTAGCAATCCTACTCACTCCACGATCCAAAAACGGAACGCGTGGAAGATTCGTCTAGCATTTATCTAGTAGCGTGGAAGTACTCCACGCTGGCTAAATATCTAGAGCGATGTTTCATCATCAACCTAGTATGACTAGAGCGGTCATTGAGAACCCTGTCTCAATGACTATTCACGAGAGACTCAGTCATGAGTCGAACTCAAACCCTATCTAGGATCGAGTCGCGAATAAGGCTAAGAGCCGTGTATTGCATGTTGACTCTGTGCCATCACGCCAGTCAATCAAGGTACATCCTGCTGAGCTATGTATGGATTCACAACCATTGTAACAGTTCGTAAAGGAGCTGTAGCAATTGCAGCCTTGACAGCTAGATGGTGCAATCCAGTGACCATTGACGCCGATAGTACTATACTTCAGACAACAAAATCCTGGAAAATAGACATATCCTGATGAAATCAAACTGGTTGAACATGGACATGAATGGCAAAAGGGACCTTTTGGAGATGCAGACAAATCTGGAATGCTTGGATCGGGGCAGCTCGTACTCCAAAACATGCTGCTCACAGGGTAGCTACTGGAGGAAATGTCATTTCCCCAATCACACAAGTCCTGGTTGAATGGTGCAAGATGAAACATGTTTCCAAAGTTCGTGCCAGCAGCAACATTCTATCATTGTGGCAAAGTGAGCAAGAGCGAAGCAAGAAGCAAATTAGAGAGAGTTGGATTTCTGCTTGATTCCTGCACTCCAAGTTGATTTTATGTGTCTTGTGTTTACTTACCCAATTGGAGATGTCTTGATTAAACTTGCTTTGTTCAAAAGCGCTATTGAATTTTTTTACTTTGCTACAGAACCAGAATGACAGTATTAACAAAAAAGAAAACTTCTAGCTAGATGAGAAAAGCAAGAACTGCAAACATACCTGACATCCCAGTTGCTGAGAGGTTGGTTAAAATTGGCTGAAGCAAAATAATATTGAAAAATTGACCAATTAGGTGAGCATGGTAGCAAGACCTGGACTGTTTTGTTTTGACTTACACGCAGAACCAAACATCGTGCTCATGTCTGTTAGAGAACTCGTGGTCCAATCATGAGTGTGTTAGCCTTTGTTTCCGGTGAAAGGTTTAGGTACACACATGAAAAATGCTTACAATAAAACATTGTCGCCTTCAACACAAGTAGGGGCATGTTCAGACTTCATTTAGACTTCATTCGTGGTTGATAATGTGAAATGTGAATGACAACAATGCGCGCCATTTACCATGGTGGTAACTGAGCTCACATCCTAATGGTGTTGAAAAAGGAGCATGAGATCGAATCGAAAACCGTTTTCTACTGGATTGTTTGAGTTGAAGGAATTGCACTTACCCAGTTGGATATATCTTGGTTGAATACAGAACTGGAACCGTAGAATGCACCTAACAAAGTATTAACTTTGCTGCAGAAGCAATGGCAGGCAATTGAATGAATAAACCTCCTTACCATCAAAGGTTCTAAGAAGGATAGTTCCGGCAAGATGCAATCATACCTAACATCCCAGCTGTTGAGAGGCTGGTTGAAGTTACCTATGCAGCAAAGAAGAGCGGGGAAAATATTAGTGGATCCTGGTCAATGGCTAAATTGTGCCAATAAACATATTGTTTGACCTACTGGCTGTGGCAAATATATAAAACATGTTCGTTAAAGAACTTGTCGTCCAGCCATTGATGTTTTGGTTAAATGGAGAGCCTACATTGTAAAACAAAAGTGTGTTAGCCTTTTTTTTGGTGAAACGTTCGAGGTACACACAAGGACAAGTGCTTACTTTGAAACATCTCGGACTTCAACACAGGTGTAGGAGCATGGTCAGACTTCACTTGTGGTTGATATTGTCAAATGTAACCACAACAATGTGCACTACTTACCATGCTTTCAACTGAGCTCACATCTTAATGGAGTTGAAGCAGAAGTATGAGGTCAAATCGAAATCATTTCTACGGGATTGTTTGAGTTGAAGGAATTGCACTTTCCCAGTTGGTTTTTGCTTGGTTGAATGCAGAATTGATGAATGCAGAATGTAAATAAACAACTTTGCTGCAGAAGCAATGGCAGGCAATTGAATGAATAAGCCTCTTAGCAACCAATGCTGCAAAGAAGAACAGTTTCAGCAAGATGCAATCATACCTAACATTCCAGTCATTGAGAGGCTGGTTGAAGTTACCTATACAGAAAGAATGGGGGAAAATGAATTAGTTGATCATGGTGGCTATATTTTTGCCAGTAATGTACAGATTGTTTGACCTACTGGCGCCAGAAAAGATATAATACTGTGTTGTGGGGGAAGACATTCAAACGTCAGTTGGGTGGCAATGACACTCAAGTTCCCATCATACTGGTGAGTTACCTTATTTACAGCAGAAGACACATCCCAATCGGAAATGTCTTCATTTAAGCCAGCGGAGCTGTGTAACCTCGGCAGAAAGGTTTCAGTGTAGAAGCAGATACCCCTATTAGCCAGCTAGCTAGAAGCAGATACCTCTAGTGCTGAGCTAGTGCTTAACGTGCGCTTAGCTAGCTAGAAGCAGATCCCCCTCGCTAGAAGCAGATTCCCATAGGAAGCTAGAAGCAGATACCCCTAGCTAGCTAGAATACTAGTTATATAGCTTTTGCTAGCTTTAGAGTCTTTCCTGGTAGAAGCAGATCCCCCTACTAGGATGCATGTGACTAGCTTTGGCTGGTTTTTAAAAGCACCATCCTAGGATACTTATTTAGTTTTTGCTGGCTTATTTGCATTCTAACCCTACCCTTATACCTGCAGGGACCGCCGTAGCAGGAAAAACAATTAAAGGGGTTGAGGGCTCTGGCAGCAAGACTGCCGAGGTGAATGCATTATTATTTTGGAACTGTGTATAGTGGTAATGGGTTAGCCATGCAGAAGCAATGGGTTAGCAACCACTCTTTCATTTACAAAGTGCATAAGGAATTAATACACACCAAGTAACTGAAATCACTTATTCCAGAGACATCCTGTTTTTGTTTGAATGAAGAATCAGCCAGGTGGGTAAGTGTCAGTCCTGCGCACACAGAAGCTTGAGAAAGAAGCTGAGAATAAATACATCAGGCCTTACCCATGTTGCAATGGCACCTGGCAGAAGAGCAAAAAAGTCAGAGAAAATATGACACGCAGCAAGTTTGTTCCTCTGTTCACATACCATAGGGACTCAATGCCGAGAAGTCGCCAGCAATAATAGCGGTATCCAGTGTGGGTCTAGAGAACACATAGTTTATTGGCGAGGCTGATGGAACAGGTGATGGCATCACCGACGGAGCATCAGAAGGAGTGGTTGAAGGCATATCAGATGGAGAAGTAGAAGGCAAATCAGATGGAGCACTGCTAGGAATCATCGATGGCCTTTCATTTTGAGATCTGCGTTTTCATGTTCAAGCTCCTCTTCTCGTTGCGTCTTGACTGTTCCCAGGTGAACTGAGTTGGGATGTGGCTATGGATGACGCATCCTGCTGTTGTGGGTTGGCTACTAGTGCTTCCACAAATGATGGTTTTTGGGCATCAATAGTTGTTGGTAGTGAACGCACCATCTGGTTGCTAGCAATGGATCTGCCAATGGTTGTGGTGTCATCTGCTAACAAATGTTTGTATTTGCTTTTGATATCATATTGCAGTGCTATTGGGGTAAATTGTTGCATCGTCCCAGCATTGGAGTGATGTCAATTTGGGAATTGGTGCCTTCCACGGTTCAACTCGGAACACATGGAAACTCTAGTCTAGTAATGAACTAGCAGCATGGAAGTTCTCCACGCCAGCAAATTATCTATTGCGATGTTATGCAGTTACATCATCAACCTAGTTTGAATCTAAAGGTCATTGAGAACCTTGTCTCAATGACTATTCGTGAACAGGAAAGTCTTGAGTCATGCTTTTAAGAAAATACCCATGGGACGTCCTAACATAGCCATTACAGCTCAGCTGGCTTCAATGCAGACCAGATCATCACTCAACGTCGGAACAACAGTTACAACACTGCCATCAACTTGTCTCGACACGACTGTCGGTTGTCCTTGTTAGAGCCTCTCATTGGTGTCTGGAACCGTGGATCCTGCAAAGTCAAGCCCTTTGGACCTCAGCATGACGCCACCCATACAACGGAACCAAGTCCCAAATTCTGCCTATTCTTGGCCGAAGTCTGCCCTGTTTACCGACTTCCGTAGATAACTTTCCTACTCTAGAACCCCTTTCATTGATACAACTGCTATGCGAACTGATTGCACAGTTTAACCAACAAGCCATGGCACATACTTTTTTTAACTAAGTGCATGGATAGCAAAAGGGGCCTTTGGGAGATGCAAACAAATTTGGATCGCTTGTGGATGGGCAGTTGGGACTCCCAAAGAACATGGAGACCACATTAATGCTAGTGGTGGAAATGTCATTTCCCCAATCACACAAGTCCTGGTTGAGTTGTGACTGGTAAAATATGGAACCAAAGAAGGTGGAAGCAGCAACATTCTATCATGTGGCAAAGCGAGCAAGAAGGAAGCAACAAGCAAATTAGAGAGAGTTGAAGGGACAAAATTTGCTTGTTTCAATCGAAAATGCTTTCTAGTGGGTTGCGCTTACCCAGTTGGATATGTCTTGGTTGAATGCAGAATTGGCGAAAGCAGAATTGAAAGTATTGACTTTGCTGCAGAAGGAATGGCAGGCAATTGAATTATTAAGCCTCTTTACCATCAAGGCTGCAAAGAAGGACAGTTTCAGCAAGATGCAATCCTACCTAACATCCCAGCTGTTGAGAGGCTGGTTGAAGTTACCTATGCAGAAACGAATGGCGACAATACATTAGTTGATCATGCTGGCTAAAATGTGCCAATCATATAAAGATTGTTTGACGCACTGTTGCCAAAAGTCGCAACCAATTTAGTTAGAGAACTTGTCGTCCATCCATTGATGTTCCGGTCAAATGATGAAGCGCCTACATTGTAAAACAATATTGTGTTAGTCTTTGATTCCAGTGAAATGTTTCAGGTACACGCAAGAAATTTTACCGTAAAACGTGCTGGTCTTCAACACGTAGGCACATGGTCAGTGTCGTGGGAGAAGATATTCAAATGTGAGGTGGGTGGCAATGACACACAAAGTTCCCATCAAACTGGTTCATTACCATATCCACAACAGAGGACACATCCCAATCAGAAATGTCTTCATTGAATGCATTATTATTTTGGAACTGTGTAGTGGTAATCAAAAGCAATGGGTTAGCCATCACTCTTTCAACCACAAAGTGCACAAGGAATTAATACAGACCAAGTTACTGAAATCACTTATTCCAGAGACATCCTGTTTGTGTTTGAATGAAGGATCGGCCAGGTGGGTAAGTGTCAGTCCTGCGCACACAGAAGCTTGAGAAAGAAGCTGGGAATAAATGCATCAGGCCTTACCCAGGTTGCAATGGCACCTGGCAAAAGAGCAAAAAAGTCAGAGAAAATCAGACAAGCAGCATGTACGTTCCGCTGTCCACATACCGTAGGGACTCGATGCCGAAAAGTCGCCAGCAGCAATAGCGATATCCAGTGTGGGTCTGGTGAACACGTAAGGTGTTGCAGTTGGCATCACAGATGGTGATGTAGAAGGCGTAGTGGAAGGCACATTAGATGGCAAAGTAGAAGGGGCATCTGATGGGCTCATGCTAGGAAGCATGGATGGAACATCTGAAGGGCTGATGCTAGGGATCATCGATGGTTTATCTGATGGGCTTAGAGAAGGCACATCCGATGGAGCCACACTAGGACTTGAGGAGGGCAAGTCTGAAGGACTGATGCTGGGGAGCACTGATGGTCTATCTGAGGGACTATTGGAGGGCAACATTGATGGCCTTGATGATGGGGATACAGATGGAATCATGGAAGGGCTAGAGCTTGGGTTTGTGGAAGGGAAAAAAGAAGGGCTGATACTGGGTATTGATGATGGGATGTCTGAGGGACTTTTGCTTGGGAGAATGGATGGCCTATCAGATGGGAGGAAAGAAGGCAATGTGGATGGGCTGGTGCTGGGACCACGCGAAGGAACGTCTGATGGATTGAGGCTAGGGAGATTGGATGGAGCATCTGATGGACTTGTTGATGGCAAATTAGATGGACCAGCGCTGGGACTCAAAGAAGGCAGGCCAGATGGACTGCTGCTGGGGGTGCTAGATGGAATATCAGAAGGACTGATGCTGGGGTTTGTAGATGGGACATTAGAAGGACTGATGCTCGGCGTCATGGAGGGGGCATCGGAGGGGCCTAAGCTGGGATTCATTGATGGTGCCAACGATGGGAGGATGGAAGGCAGAATTGATGGATGGATGCTTGGGGTGCTTGATGGCACAGTTGACGGAACAGCAGAAGGTTCGGCTGAAGGTGGTGACGATGGGGTTATGCTAGGTGCATTGCTCAGGCTGGGGCTCACAGATGGCCTCTCTGATGGGCTATTTGATGTTGTTGGACTTGTTGTTGGATTCCCTGGGGTGACAGAGGGTAATAAGGAAGGTGAAGATGTTGGGGTTCTTGAGGGGTCTGCAGAAGGAATTGAAGACGGGATGGATGAAGGTGGTGATGATGGGCTGTTGCTTGGAGCGTTGCTTAGACTTGGGCTCTCAGATGGGTTTACTGAGGGTGAGTTGGATGTTGTTGGACTGGTAGTTGGATTCCCTGGAACAACAGAAGGCTTGCTGAAGGTGGTGAGATGGGGTTATGCTAGGTGCATTGCTCAGGCTGGGGCTCTCAGATGGCCTCTTTGATGGGCTATTCGATGTTGATGGACTTGTTGTGGGATTCCCCGGGGTGACAGAGGGTAATGAGGAAGGTGAAGATGTTGGGGTTCTGAGGGGTCAGCAGAAGGAATTGAAGAATCGATGGTTGAAGGTGGTGATGATGGGCTGTTACTTGGAGCATTGCTTAGACTTGGGCTCTCAGATGGGTTTACTGAGGGTGAGTTGGATGTTGTTGGACTGGTAGTTGGATTCCTGGAACAACAGAAGGCTTGCCTGAAGGTGGTGAAGATGGTGTTATGCTAGGTGCATTGCTCAGGCTGGGGCTCTCAGATGGCCTCTTTGATGGGCTATTCGATGTTGATGGACTTGTTGTGGGATTCCCCGGGGTGACAGAGGGTAATGAGGAAGGTGAAGATGTTGGGGTTCTTGAGGGGTCAGCAGAAGGAATTGAAGAATCGATGGTTGAAGGTGGTGATGATGGGCTGTTGCTTGGAGCATTGCTTAGACTTGGGCTCTCAGATGGGTTTACCGAGGGTGAGTTGGATGTTGTTGGACTGGTAGTTGGATTCCCTGGGGTTACAGAAGGCAATGAGGAAGGGGAAGATGTTGGGTATAATGATGGAGCACTACTTGGGAACACAGATGGACCGGTTGATGGATAGGCTGATGGAAATTCTGAAGGAATCACCGATGGAATCACTGATGGAATGGCCGATGGGTGCTCAGAAGGTGTCATAGATGGATATGCACTTGTTGGGTTGACTGTGGGGTTTCCTGGTGTCACTGTTGGCCTTGAGGAAGGAGAAGTTGTGGGATGATTGGAAGGAATGGATGAGGGTTGCTCTGAAGGCACGTCACTAGGTTGCTCCGATGGTTGATTGGAAGGCATTGAGGAGGGTTTGCTGGATGCTTTCTGTGATGGGGTTTGGGATGGGCTGCTGGATGGAAAAGTGGACGCGCTGGCAGAGAGGACTATAGATGCTGCTGCAACTCCAGGTGTGTTGAGAACATTTGTGTACTGATTCAAAAACAGTTCTTGTCGAGCAGCCCCAATTAGAGTGCTTCCTTGTTGTTGGGTTGCTGTAACTGTGAATCCAACAGATGATGTTTGCAGATTCCTTCCGCCCCAAAGCTGGTAATCATGAAGTCTAACACTGGCCGCATTGCTCCCTGCTGGCCTGCTTGAGATTACCACATTCTCTATTGCAGGTGGGCAAGAGCTACCATCGTGTATAGAACCTAGCACTGTTGAGAATGCTAAAGTCAATGCAGCGTCTTCGAATGAGTTGATGTCTCCAGTAAAATCAATGCTGTAAGTGGATTCCAGTGAAACAAAAGATCCGTCACAAAACGTGGGTGGGGGACTGGGAGCTAAACTTGGCACAGTTGATGTGCTGGGTAAGCCACTTGGCATGGTGCTGTCATTGGTACTGGGATTCATGCTGGGGAACACGCTTGGCTCGGTTGCGGTGCCACTGGGAAAGCTGCTTGGACTGGTGCTGTCGGATACGCTGGCACCCATGCTTGGAGCCACACTTGGTTCATCTGATTCATTGGGCAGGCTGCTTGGTTGGGTGCTTGGTTGGGTACTTGGTTGGGTGCTTGGTTGGTTGCTGGGTATGGTGCTTGGTTGGGTGCTTGGTTGGGTGCTTGGTTGGGTGCTT